>JAQJVL010001912.1:0-135842 GCA_035578905.1 Stictocephala bisonia | reverse complement strand
ATACCTATTTTTGGTTTAAATATTTATTTATTTTCACTGACATTTATAAAATATCATTAGGTTAATACATTTCATTTTCTCAGTATCTAATAAAGCAATTATTCATATGAGTAATAAAAAACAATTAATTCTGTATTACGTACGTACTCACTATTTGACAAAAGTGTATTTTAACAACATTTATATGTTACATTTAAAAATATTCTTTACTATTAGTACCTTTAAAAATACGTAATATTGTAAATAGACTTGATAGAATATGTATTTACTTATAGTTAAATAAATCCTAATATAATATATATTTTAATATATTTAATGATATATATGAAAGTTTATTAAACAGTACACTGTTGGAGCGTTATTTACATATTTGACATGGTTCAATACTCAAACTAGAGAGTGTCATGAATACATTTTTTAGGATTACAGCATTGATAAATTTAATTAGAACATCCTATATTTAACATATCTTTCTGACGTAATCTGTCAGCAGACGGCCATGTACATGTAATATAATGATTGGATCTAGGTACACATAATAACTGTAAATTTTGGACAGTACTTACTTACTAACCCATGGAAAATTTAAAATATAAAAATTATAGCCTAATGTATTTGTTATAAAGTAAGATCAGATTAGCACTAAATCCCCACTTTAAAATTAAATTAGTTAATATTTCATTTGTTTATGATTAAAACGCATAATGGTAGACTAAACAACCTATAAAAAATAATTAATTTAATCAATCCACTCTTTTATTTCCACCCATGTGTTTCTACATTCAATTGTTCAATAATGTACTCAATTAGTAAATATGTAGTTTAATATGTCTATCAAACGTAAAGTATTTAAATAGTGTGCTTTTTAGTTAACAAGAATCTTTTTAATGTCTCTTTTAAGGAATTTATGTAGTATTATAACATGTTTTATTAATAATCTTTATCTATAAACATGGCATCAGACACTATAGTAAATTACAAATTACTTAAACAATGTAAGTTAACATTACAAATTAATTTAACTTCTTTGTCACATTAAACTAAAAAAATGTCAATAGGGAAATGAAACATAATTAATTATACAGAATGTAACTCAAAAGGTGTTCTAGTTAAATATTTTCGGATTCTAATAAACCGGGGAGGGGGGTCTTGTTAAACCCTGTGAAATTAGAGCTAAGAAGCCCTCTGTTACATTTAACCTGGGGATCAATGACCTAATGGTGACCTCGAAACTACCACCAGTGATCGGGCGAGCGGACTGCGTGAAATGACGGGGTAGCTCAGTCACCCATCCAAAGAACAACCACACTTGATGTTGCCTGACGCCGTTATCTTGCGATGTCGGAACTAATCAACACAAATACGTTAAGGCTGTTCTCCATGTGTATAACAACATTTACAACATTTAGGCTCTATGTTTCTCAATAGAACAGAATTTAATTATTTTGCATTATGGGATTATTTTAATGGTTTTGATTTTAGCCCTCAGGATCATCGCAAATTCATTACCATGTGATATTGAAAAACAGAGCCACAAATATATCTCATAATTTTAATTTAATTCAGCAGGAAGAATGATTTTAGTACAAGTTTGTTATTGCACGAACTACAACAAAAATACCGTATTTGTAAAAATTTATTAAAATTACTTATTAAATTACATTATTATAATAGCTCAATCCTTAAATAAATATTTTATAATTAAAATTAGTTATGGCATAAATACATAAAATATGACCATTTGACCAGTTTGTGTGATGAAATTTACTTCCTTTTGTACATAAATTAGTGTAATAAGAAATTCTTTATACAACATATATTTACCTAATTAAATAAACATTGTTCGCAACAACTTGAGATACAATTAAAAATTCAAATTACAGTAATTTATGAATATTTAAACATAGTTTATGGTCATATGTAGTGTAGCTACCATATTTTCTCTAGGCAATAAATTTAGAACCTATTTAAGTAAATTTAATGTTCACTTAGTGACAATAGTAAAATACTAGTTAAACAATGTTTATTACAAAATATTTAATTTTAATGTAATAATATAAATAATGTATATGTTAGTCTATTTACTCTACTCCACTGGCGTAATTTAGACATTCCAAGGGATGGGTCTTCCTATCTAACTCCAGAAACGTGCCTTAGAGAAGTTAATTAATTAAAGGGGACGTGTAATATGATGTACGGACGGTTATTCATAGTCACATTAAATAATCACCAACATTGACAATTCATTAAACATCACTAAGGATGTTGAGGTGAAAGCAAAAAGTTCAGAACACAATATACAATATATATATTGTAAAGATATACTAAAGTTTAAATTATATTTAATTTTTCAAGTTTTATCGTATACATTAAAGCTAATATTCCCAATTTCCTCGTTGTTTATAATTTTACTTTACATTCTCTTTAAATAATTTGTTAAGATTCATCTAGTTGAAGTGATTCATTTATATGTTATAAAATAAAATGAATAAAAACTAAAACGAGGCCAAAATCCCCCCCCCCCCCACACATATATTTGGATATGTGCCTGATGATCCACACATACTCTCATTTTCATTCCCTAATAAACAGGATTCGGTTTTTCGTCTGTTATCGTGGAAATTGGTGGGATCTAGTCTAGATTAATTAATTTTGATTTTCATATTAAGGAGCTTATGTTTTATCACAATATGACTAAATTAAATCATTATAGTTAAAATTATGTAATATTAGTAAAACTGTTTTTTTTTATATTTTTATTCTCTCTTAAGTGCGAGTCTTATAAGATATAATAAATCTTGTGCTATAGGACTATTAAAAATATAATTTGATAATTTTTACGTTTATAAAGTTAATAAAGACCATTTACTTGTGTCATAGAGGTTTTTATGTTTATAAAACGAATCAAAGAAATATTGAATAGTAATGTTTAATTTCATCTTGATTAAATCATATTATGCACTATCACTAATTTAGTGTTTTAAAACTAAATACCAATAAGAAATACTTACAAAGTGATGATTAATTATTATTATCAACTAAATGAATTATGGTTTTGTCCTACAACATATTATATATGTTACAATCATTTATCACAAAACATTTTCAACGAATGCCAAGAATGATTAGTAATTATGTAAACAAGTTGGGAACTTTTATAATATCGTTGAATGTGCAAAAATAAAAAGCATGTCATCAGTTCAATTATAAAAAAAACGAATACCACCAGACAAAATATTGTATCAGTGACCGTTGAATTTTATATTACATTAAATGATCTGTCAACCGAATGCTGTACAATTTATTCCATTATTATTGCCATTGGTATTTTTTTTATTATCCATTATTTTGTTAGTTAATATAACATATGGCATAATTATAAGAAAAGTATTAGTAACATGAAATTAACTTTTTCAAATAAATATAAATTTTTGACTGAAAAAAATTAAAGCAATTTATAGTAAAGTTTTGGCAAAGACAGCCTAATATAATATACTACAATATCAAACACTTATATTATTTTACTATAAAATCATTATTTTTTTATAAAGAAAGAAAAATTATACTACAAAACAGTTTTCAACATAATTTGTACTGCGTATTAAAATTATGAAAATATTATTAGCTTAAACATTCATATTTAAACTCTGTTTGGGGCTTTTTAGACATCTAGTATGTTTAAATACAGTATACCATAATTCCTTCACATTAGTCTTTCTTAGTAACTAGTGTCGATGTCATTATATTATATCACTTCTTTGGACACTATAAAAAACCCTACATAAATAATTCAATAAACAAATTTTAAAGTATACAAAACTTGGCGAAGTTATAATGCCAAAGTATCTTTTTAAAAAAATACGTAACTAATTTTAATATCAATAGCTATTTACCATTATTATTTTATCGTAATATAGATATATAGTAATACTTAAATAGTGTCTACACTACAAATACTGTATGAAATATTTTTTAGGTTTAAATTAAATTATGAGACCTATATCATTTGCTAAAAAATATTGCTTTCAAAATTACGATACTTTTTGTAGAGTATTAACTGTGTAACAATTGTTAATTGTTTCATTATAATTAAATTAGAAAATTGTATTTAGAAAATGTTAAATATTGTAAGAACTGAGAGGTTTAGGAGTTTGGTTTGTCTTCCAAAGTTTTCGATATAAATTCTCCAAGTTTTGAGAAAAATTCTGAATCTTCCCCTTTCAAATAAAAAAGTAGTTTTTTCCCATATAAATTAGCTAATTAACCAGTATTTTCACGTCTGTTAATTTCCTGTCAATTTCATGCGACATGTTTTCTGAAGGCAACATGTTTGGTGAGCCTTACCTGTTCAGTTGTCCTGGTTTAGAAGGTTCTTATTGGTTGATTTAGCTTCTAGAGTTAAGAGGGGGTAAATCCGTGGGTCGAAGCTTGCGTGCGTTCGGGCAGTTCTACGATATCTTTCTGAGTGTGACCACGTGTGATCCTTACCGTTTCGGTGTTACTTTTACCGTTACGGCAATTTTCTTAGTTCGCGTGTGAGTGAGAGGGTGTATGCCGGTCGAGCTTTGTTGTGGTCACTTTTTGATTTGAAACCTCCAGGACAGGTACATCTCCCGGAGGCAATTTAAAAAATTTTAAGAAAATTTTGAATTTAAAGTATTTTAAATTTTAGAGAATTTGAAAGCAATTTATACAATTTTAAAGAGTTTAGAAAATTGATTACAATTTTGAATTTTGAAATTTTTAATTTAATAGTTCAAAGAAATTAATTGAAAAATTTAAATTAATAAAAAAGATTCTGGTCTGAAGATATTTAATTTATTATTTTGGAAGAGTTGTTTTAATTTATTTATGTTCCATTGAGACAATAAAAGAAGAGATTTTTATTTTCGTTTTTATTATTATTTTAAGAAGAATCCAATTTTTATGTTTTTAGGTAATTTATAAGAAGATAAATAAAGAACAATGTTTATCATTGAAGAAGTTTCATTTTAATCTCTCATTTAAGTTGTTCAACATATCAAAAATAAATAGTAGCTTTCATTGAGGCTACATTAAGTGCGCAACTCTGCTCGTTGAACAACAGAAAGACGTTTAAAATAGAAAAGTGTGTGCTTATTCCAAATTATCTCAGACCAGATTTTAAAAGAAAATTTAATATTAAATAAATTGAGAAGATGGTAATCAAGGTAGACTTTCTCCTGAAGAAAGAACTTATGTATAAAGCACGTTTAAGAGGAATAGAAGTAGAAGACAGCACACTAGTGGGTGATTTAAGAAAGAAACTTAGAGAGCTTGTCAAGTTAGGTGTTAGGCCTAATATAGGTTACCTGTCCGGCCATGTAGTAGGTGGAGAGGAATATGAGTACATTAAAGTGAACTTAGAAAATCTGAAAGAAAGAGTTGAGGGTGTTGTGGAAAGTAGATGTTTAAGTGATATAATCCGTATTGAAGCTAAGTTAGCTCATTACAAATTGAGATTAAAGGGTTTAAAAGAGTTATTTGTAAGTAATGAAGCCGCTTTAGCTAAAGTGTCATCCCTCGAGGAAAATTTTAATTCCTTGAAGGAAATGGTAGGACAAACACATTGATTTAACAGAGAAGGACAACATAGAGCAGGAGATAACTAGAAATAGTGAAATAGAAGACGAGTTTGAGCAAAGCCTGGTAAGGGGACTTCAGAAACCGGTTTTAATGAGCCAATCGATAAGCGCCCCCTTGAACGGAGTCGCATCTCCAGAAATAGCAGATAATTTCAACTGTCAACGAAACGTTACGTTGAATTATTCTCGCCTACCTAATCCACTAGATCGTTATCTAAATAGATTTGAGGTAACAGATGCGTTAAACGCAAGCTTATTGATCAAATTTATTAAAAACATGTTAGCTTTGAAGAAGTAAACTAAATTAAAAGATAGTGAGATTTTAGAGATTATCTTGGGATATGCTAACGGTCCTTTGTACAGTAAAATATTAAAGTATAAAGAAGATAGGGACACAGTAAGTGAAACACACCTAATTATTCTAAAACAATTCGTTCCGATGGGGCTGAGAGAAAACTTAAAGAAAACAATGGTAAACCGTCCACAGATGTCTGGTAAACCATTAGAAGAATACGTAAATGAATTGAAAATCTATAGTTAGGTACTTAATACTAGATATACCGAAGAAGAAGTTGTAGACATTGTTAAATTAGGATTAAACCCTGAAACTAGAGCTAAATTAGTATTTGTGGGAAATCCTACCAACTATGCAGACCTAGATAGCATGTGTATTCAAGTACAAAATGTATGTTACAACGATGTACAACGTAGAGGTCAGAGCATACCTACCACCTAAGCATAGCGTTAGCCGTGCTGTAAACAATGTAGAAGATCGAAAAACATGTTTTATATGTAATAAATATGGACACATAGCGAGGGATTGCTTTCAGAATAAGAACACACATAAGCACACACAGCAGTACAACAAAGTTTTCACACCACCCAATAAACAATATAACACAGTAAAATACAATAGATCCGGAACGAGTTTTACACGGAAGGAGATTACAACACAGAAGCCAAAAAACTAGATTATGGGAGGGAGTTGGCCAAGTTCAGATCTCGTGTCGATCCCCTCCCAGAAATCCAGCAAAAGGTAAACAAAAACAAGCCTGTACACAACAATACAACAGACGACAAGATTACTAACTCAAATGTAAACAATAACAGTGCTAATATGGTACACAGTATAACAATTTTACCAACTATTGAAGATATAGTAAACAACAAAGTAAAACAGGAAGCATTAATTGATACTGGAAGTTCAAATATTGTAATTAGTGAAGATTTGTTTAACAAATTAAAAGCATGTTGTCCTAAGATACAGTTGAATAGGTCAGATATGAAGTGTCGTACAGCGAGTCAAAGTGAAATGAAGATACTGGGGCAGTGTAATCTAAAAATAAAAATAAATGAATTTACTTGGAAAATACTTGTCCAAGTAAGCAAACAATTAAGTTATGCTATGATAATTGGGAGTCAATTTATCAAACAAAGTGAGTTGGTAGTAGACTTGAAAAGTAACCAGTGTTATTTTAACTTCAAACCAAATGTAAAAATTGAATGCATTCACAGTTTAGCCAACATCAGAATTAATGTAAACAATATTAGTAAACAAGTAAATATTGGTTGTAGTAAAGTCAGGGGAGAAATAGTTGATTTAATAGAAAAATATCCAAAGCTTTACACTAATAAAATAGGCAGTGGAATAGATTATGAATATACAATTAAATTGAATGATACTACAGCCGTAAATATTAAACCATATCCTGTTAATCCTGCTAAGATGAAAATTTTGAAAAATATCTTAGATGATTTACTCAAACAAAATATTATTAGACCTATAGACCTAGCCAATCACCATACAATAGCCCTGCATTCTTAGTACCTAAGGGTGAAGACAAATATAGGCTAGTTATTAATTATTCAGAAGTAAACAAGAAAATAGAGAAAGTAAACACGCCACTGGGTGACTTGCATGATATTCACCATTTCCTCGAAGGAGCAAAATATTTTACAGTCTTAGATTTATGTAGCAGTTTTCACCAAATTAGATTATCGGAAGAAAGTAAGAGAATAACAAGTTTTAGTACACCCTTTGAAAGCTTTGAATTTAATCGCATTTCATTTGGTCTTCATTTAGGCTCATCTTTGTTATCCAGTTATTTAAATAGAGTACTGGAGGGACTGAAATTCAAGTGTGTCATTAATTATGTGGACGATTTAATAATTTATTCCAAGACATTAAATGAAAATTTACAACATATCAAAGAAGTAACTGAAAGACTCAATAAATGGAGCCTCACTGTTAACCCAGAAAAAGTAAATTTTTTATTTAAATAAATAATGTTTTTAGGATATCTAACAGCCATAATCAAGTTACAATAAATCCTGAGCGCACCAGTTCAATTTTAAGTGTTAAAACCCCTACGAATAGCAAAGCTGTAAGTCAATTTATAGGAATGTCCAGTTATTTTGCTAAATTTAATCCGAATTATGCAGAACTTGCAGCTCCTTTAAATGAATTAAGGAAGAAAAATGTTATATTTGAATGGAATGCCAAGTGTCAGGAAAGTTTTGATAAAATATAAACAATAATTAGCAATCCACCAGTATTAAAAATACCTAATAACGATAAAGATTTCATTTTACACACTGACGCCAGTAACAATGCGGTTGGAGCATGGTTATTACAGTATGAGGGAGCCAATCTCAAGCCATTAGCTTTTATTCCAAGAAACTAAATCAAAATGAAAAAGTAATGAGTATGTACCATAAGGAATGCTTAGCTGTAACATCTTCAATACAGTAATTTTATAGTTATTTGGAAGTAAACCATTCACGTTGAGGTGTGACAATAGTGCCTTAGCTTGGATTTTAACACATTGTAGAAAATTAGGAAAACTAGCAAGATGGTGTGAAATAATTCTGAGTTTACCATTCAAAGTAGAAATAATTAAGGGTAAAGATAACGTATTAGCAGACTATCTAAGCAGATTATTTAGCAATAATGAAGAGGAAGTTCCAAGTGAAGACATTTTAGTTCATTGTTATGATCAGTCGGTAGTGCAAACAATGGAAGTATATAAGGAAGAGATTAGCGATGTTTCACCCACAGTAGAACCTGTTATTGTCAAACAAAATAGCTCCAATAGACTGTTTATAACTAACATAACAGACTTTCCCACGTCATGTGTACAGTTATCTGAATATGAAAATAAGGATCCGGAAATCATGGAAATTATATAAAGTATAAGGAACAACACTAACAATGAAAAATATTTTTTGAAAAATGGTGTTTTAATGTATAAATATAACAACCGAAGTAAGGATAGGGTTTATTTACCCAAAGAATTAATAAACATGGTGTTTGAATATTATCACACGTTAACATATGGTGGACATCCTGGAATATCTAACACTTTTAGAAAAATAAACCAATATTTTTATAGGCCTAATCTATATGAAGATATAAAACATTTAGTGCAAAAGTGTGAATTGTGTAAAAAAATTAAAAGTACAAATCAATATTTAAAGGGATATGTAGTATCAAGTTACTCGAAGCAGCCTATGGTATATTATGGATATATTTGGACCATTAACTAGGAGTACTTGCTTATTGTTGTAGATGATTTCACAAAATTTAATTGGTTATTTCCCATGAAAGAAGTTAGATCCAGTAAGATTCAAGAATTGTTAAATGATCGAATTTTCAGCTTATTCTCACTGCCTAAAATAATAGTGTCAGATAACGCCTCTTATTTTCAATCGCAAGACTTACGACAATTTTTCTTTAAAAAAGACATCATTCATAAAACTACTATACCCTATCAGCCCCAAAAGTCAGGCATCAGGTAACAAAAGTGAAAGGTTCTTACGCAATTTGAAATCCATATTAAAAATGTATGCACATAATAAACAAAATAAATGGGACAAGAAAATCAGTGAATTGAATTTAGCCATAAACAATAACACATGTGAAAGTACTGGATTTTAGTGGATTTGAATTGATGTTTAACCACGCAAAGAACGATCCGTTAATGAACAAGTGGAGCTTGAACGACCTGGTGGAGAGAAATCTCAGTGAAGAAGACCTACTAAAGCAGTTTGAGAAAGCAGTGGACAACCCTCGAAAAATGAGAGAGCGCAACCAACACAATGGACAAGCAGGGAATCCACTTCGCATTGGAGAGCAGGTCTACATATGATCATGGGTGCAGTCCGACCAAAGCCAAGGATTCCAGGAGAAGTTGCATTGCATCTATGAGGGTCCATACCAGGTGCTAGCCCAGCTGAGTCCAGTGAACGTATTGGTGCAGAGGCTGTCCAATCTTAAAGAAGTGCGAAGAGTGCACATAAAATATGTCAAGATCTAAAGAAGTCCATAAGATATTCTTGAATGTGGTAAATATGAGTTGGTAATGTATGAAGGGGTTATGAACTTTAATTGATCATGTATGATTTCAGAAATTAATAACTTTCAGGTTATAAATAAAAAAAACAATTGTGTACTAAATAAATGGGTAAACAAACAACTTGATATATGTGAAATTTATTTAAAATGTATTATTTGATTATTGAAGTTGATAATGAATGACTAATTTTGTTTACATGTTATATGTCTGTTTGTAAATAACGGATTACTAATGCTCATGGTGTAATTCATTTCAGGAAAATCAAACTAGTATATTAATTATGTACTTTCAGCAAAAGAATGTCATGTCAAAGTAAATATTTGATGATTGTAGATTTAGAATTTAGATTAAGATGGTTGGAATAAAATTGTTTGATTAAGACTGTCAAAGTTATTATTTTTAAAGTTTAATGTATTTCTTATTTTCGAATAAATTGCTTGGTGCATAAAAGTAAACAAAGAGTAAACAAATGTTGTTTATGTAAAATATATTGAGTTAGTTAATTATCCATGAATATTATGTATTTGAAATATAATCTGTATTTGTATTCTAGTTATATTATAAGTGTGTTAATAGTACAAGAAAGAATTTTGAACTTCTAAAACAAAATGTAAGTTGAAAAATTATGTGTTTATAATTGTAATGTACGAGCGCATATCCAATACCAGTTTCCAGCCTGTTCCAATTGTTTGTAAATAACAACAAAACCAAACACTACACTGAAAGGAGAAGCAAATGGGATCCGAAATGGAGAAAAGTTTTGAATCTTGATTTATTGGTGAATTGTTGTAATATGAGTGGACTTACGCACCCAATTTTTTTTCTTTCTTCTTTTGTTTCCAAGCACTTATTGACTGCGAACAACCTGGTTTTTACCAAACGGAAATACACTGAGCACCCATTTTGAAGCACTTCATTGTAATGGGGAAGTAAATAAAAGAATTCTTTTGAATAGCTCTCCGATCCAATCTACACTGCTTCACACGGAACACGCAACAGAGAGTTGTTTTTCAACACTGTCTAATGTCACTTTGGTTAACTGTTGTTTATGTGGAACACTTCCGGAGGCCTGGAGGTGTGGAGTGAGGACGGCCAAAGTCAACGAAAACCGGTCTAGTATTGATCGGCCAAGCGGTCAGCCGATGGAGTCATCTGTGGGAGATGGGGGCATGGTTGCTTGTCCCGTTCTTCTCTTTGGACAATGGACTAGGGACAACAATGCCTGTAAACAATGAACTGTGGTCTCGTGCTCTTGACCTGTTATCAAGTGACTGTTGGAAATTAATTAAATGTTATAGTAGTTTGTAATATGGTAGTATGAGAGGGAAAATTCTTTTTTTTAGATCTGGAAAAGGAACATTTATGGTAGATTTGGAAAATTCTTGTTAAGGTTAGGAAATCTCAAGTCCTTTTAGAGATGTGATAAAGATAGGGTTTCAAAAAAATAAAAAAAACTTTTGATGGGGGAAAATAATATAACAATTGTTAATTGTTTAATTATAATTAAATTAGAAAATTGTATTTAGAAAATGTTAAATATTGTAAGAACTGAGAGGTTTAGGAGTTTGGTTTGTTTTCCAAAAGTTTTCAATATAAATTCTCCAAGTTTTGATAAAAATTCTGAATCTTCCCCTTTCAAATAAAAAAGTAGTTTTTCCCCATATAAATTAGCTAAATAACCAGTATTTTCACGTCTAATAATTTCCTGTTAATTTTATGCGACCTGTTTTCTGAAGGCAACATGTTTGGTGAGCCTTACCTGTTCAGTTGTCCTGGTTTAGAGGGTTCTTATTGGTTGATTTAGCTTCTAGAGTTAAGAGGGGGTAAGTCCGTGGGTCGAAGCTTGCGTGCGTTCGGGCAGTTCTACGATATCTTTCTGAATGTGACCACGTGTGATCCTTACCGTTTCGGTGTTACTTTTACCGTTACAGCAATTTTCTTAGTTCGCGTGTGAGTGAGAGGGTGTATGCCGGTCGAGCTTTGTTGTGGTCACTTTTTGATTTGAAACCTCCAGGACAGCTACATCTCCCAGAGGCAATTTAAAAAATTTTAAGAAAATTTTGAATTTAAGGAATTTTTAAATTTTAGAGAATTTTAAAGCAATTTATACAATTTTAAAGAGTTTAGAAAATTGATTACAATTTTGAATTTTGAAAATTTTGATTTAATAGTTTAAAGAAATCATTTGAAAAAGTTAAATTAATAAAAAAGATTCTGGTCTGAAGATATTTAATTTATTATTTTGGAAGTGTTGTTTTAATTTATTTATGTTCCATTGAGACGTTAAAAGGAGAGATTTTTATTTTCGTTTTTATAATTATTCTAAGAAGAATCCAATTTTTATGTTTTGAAGTAATTTATAAGAAGATAAATAAAGAACAATTTTTATCATTGAAGAAGTTTCATTTTAATCTCCCATTTAAGTTGCTCAACATATCAAAAATAAATAGTAGCTTTAATTGAGGCTACAACCGTAATGTAACATTTTATAAAATTTATATTTAATCAAATTTTATCCGAGTTTAAAAATAAGTGTATATGCTCTTTACTCTGGATTATACCTATATGGTTTCTTTTTAAGGGTATTTATGGTTTTTAGATTATAATTTCTTGAAATTTAGGTAGTTTTTTAGTTTAAGTTTCCTTAATTGTAAAAAGGTAAGTAGGAATTTACCGCACTTTGATAAAGATTCGTAAAACTATATTGACATTATAATAAAAATTCTTACTTTGACTTAAAAAAAATAAAATAAAACATTGATGGTATACAATACAAAATCATAAATTGTATTAGGAAATTAAATGTTATTGATTCCATTTTCACCCAGAAAAGCAATTATTTATTTTGTAATTAGATTTACGGAAGTTGAAAACATATCTACGAGTCAAAGATGTAATTATGAAAGAAACTGTTGATCTTACATTAGCAAATGCAACACATATTTGTTTACATAGACAATACTTGTAACTGTTTTGTAAATTATGTAAATAATACTTATGAGATTATGTAAACAAAATATCACTAGTAGCTAGATATTCTAAATTATACGTGCTTTGTTTGTTTCATGCAGTACTCATTTTCAATTAATTTAATTTTCCCATCTGGAAGTGCCACCCAAAAATTACCGTTCTTTTGAGTTCCAGGGTTTCACTTTCAGTCAATACGTGTTCGGCAGATTCAAGATTTCCCCAGCCCACAACTGTGTTTTATTCACAGGTACTGTTTATAGATGTTTCTTGAAGTGCCATCTCCTCTTCATATGACTAATCACCTACCTGATATAAATTCGTTTCATGATAGTGAATTATATTGTTATCCCAGGACTGAGTCCCCTTACCAGAGAGTTAGCTTACGTTTGGCTGAAATACCGTTGTAATCTGTCTTTTTGACCATTTAAACAAGGTATGGTAGATCTGGCAGTTGTAAATCTACCATTAAATTTGTTTTTAAATTGGGTGGGAGTCATTGTTTCATCAATGGAGTCCCTATAACCTAGAGCGAACCTCAACATAGTTAAGGGGTTCCTGGCTCACTGAGTCTGGAAGCACTTATAAATGAGTCTAGTGTTGATTTGGCTGGAGAGAAGAGTTTTAGACCACCTTTACTATTAAACTTATTACTTATATGTTTAAATGTAAATTTACATAAATAATTATTACAAACTTTAGCTATATTACACCTTGTTGTATTATGAGGTAATATTGTTTTTAAATTACAAATTATATCCTACACAAAATATTTGAAAATATATTTAAAAGAGCACCTACGAGATTGTTTTATCCATTGTATGGTATGTGTTTTAAATTAACAAGATATTACTTTTTTATATGCATTTACAATAAAATAAAATAACACACCGATGACCAAAATAAAGCAGTATATATTTAGTATTATTAAGGAACCTTTATTAATAAACAATAATTTACGTATGTTCGTATTACGTAAACGTACGTAATACGAACATATTTTATTTACTGTAATTCTTAAATAGAGTCTACTTTACAGTTACGGTTTGAAATGTTTTGTAGGTTTCAATTAAACTATGAGGCCTATATCAATTGCTAAAAATAGTGCTTTAAAAATTACGATATTTTTTAGAGAGTATTAACTTAATACGCATTTAAAAATAAGTGTATATGCTCTTTACTCTGTATTACACCTATATGGTTTCCTTTTAAGGGTATTTATGGTTTTTAGATTATAATTTTGTGACATTTAGGTAGTTTTTGGTTTAAGTTTCCTTAATTGTAAAAAGGCAAGTAGGAATGTACCGCACTTTGATGAAGATTCGTAAAATTATATTAACATTTTAATATAAATTCTTACTTTGAATTAAAAAAATAAAATAAAACGTTGATGGTATACAATACTTAATCATTGATTTTATCAGGACATTAAATGTCATTGATTCCATTTTCACAGAGAAATGCGATTATTAACTTTGTAATTAGATTTACGGAAGTTGAAAACATATCTACGAGTCAAAGTTGTAATTATGAAAGTAGATGTTGATCTTACATTAGCAACTGCATCACAGATTTGTTTACATAGACAATACTTATAACTGTTTTTTAAATTATGTAAATAATACTTATGAGATTATGTAAACAAAATATTACTAGTAGCTAGATATTCTAAATTATACGTGCTTTGTTTGTTTCATACAGTACTCATTTTTAAATAATGTAATATTAAGATGCCTATATTTAATATACGAGAGAACTTTAGGTGTGAGACCATGTAGGTACATTAGTTTAGTAAATGTTATTAACTAAGGTTCACTGTTCCTTAGAAAGAGCCATTTAATGGTAGCCGAATAGCTGAGGCAACTAAAGAACCTAAGTATTTGAGTAGAATCCCAACCTCTTAGTGTTGGTCTGAATCTCAGCTACATGATAAAGCAAAAATAACATAAAGTATTATTATTATTATTATTATTACAAACATCCCTCCAGAAGATATATATGAAATTTAGTTTTTTGTTTTTGAAATACATATAGAGTAAAAAATCAGAAATTTGATGTAAAGTAAGATTTGCAATAAAATATATCTATATATTTGTTTTTATATGAATACCATTTGGTGGAATAAAACTATTTCTGAAATAAACCTTGGGACAGTAAATGATTATATGCTAGTAAAAAAATAATTAAATTAATATAAATGAAATGAAACAAATAACGTCTTTATTTAATCAGGTGAAGTTGGGACTTAAAAGTCCCTTCTTCCACTTTACCAGACATAATTACTATTAGTGTCCTCAGTAAACATGTAATTTTTACTAATAATAATAATAACTTATTAAATTGTAACATAACTATCCGAAATTAATTTAAAAATGAAAAAAATACTTCCTTAAAGAACATATTTTTTTCCAAAACTCAATTAACGTTGGGTTAATTGGATATATTTTCACTTTTATATAAGCCCTGAGGGCTCTCATAAGTTCATTACCATATGATATCGACTGTCACTGCCAAACATCGACTGTCACTGCTCTTGAAAACCTTTCATTTATTTTCCACAGATTATTTTATTCCATTATTTATTACATTATTTATGTAATACGTTAACCATTGTAAATCATACTCCATTCAAATGTCCAAATTAGAATTAATTTACTTTATAAATAAATTCCTTATTACAAAATCATTTTAAACTTACTATATACTACTTTATGATAAAACATTGATTGTTTTTTTAAAAGGAGTGGAATACATAGAGGGCCTGCCAATTTTATTCTTATTTTGCACCCTTAAACCTGGATAACATATTTATAACTCCATGCTAAATATAAAGAGTGTCATTAAAATACGTTCCCAAACCTAAGGGTATGGTTTCTAGTCAAAATTAAAAAAATAAATTCCTGCAATACAGGTCGAGAACAGTTTGGTTGTTAATTTTTCATCTGTTCTTTGCAGCCCTAACCTCGAATTTGTGAAAACAAAAATAAATACCTTCTTTATTTCAATTATTGTAAAGAATAGTTTTTAACATGACAACTATTAATATAAAAAATCTCAAACTTAGTATACAGAATATAATAAACAATAACTTTTACTATGTAAGTAATAACAGTTTAAAAATATTACAACTGACAATACGTCAAAGTCTTAAATTTGGAAACAAAATGTACAATGTATAAAAACATTATCAATTTAACTATAATTCTAATAAGCCCTAATGTGTTCAAAACCTATCATAAATACCGGGAAAAAGTGTCTATTAAAAATGACATAGAATTTTGTATTTGAATAGATATTTTAACCTGACACGTAAACGAAAGTGCAAGGCCTGATGTGAGATATGGGTTCCAACTGAAATGGAAGGAAGAGATCGATGAAATGACAAGGATTAAGCTAATGAAGTCAGGCCAGCCATTATGAATGTCTAACTCACAAACCTCATGAATTACTTAATATAATTAAGTGTTGTATATAATAAGGAACATATATTTATGGACATTGTCAGACTTGAGGTTATTGGAATAGTAAAATAATTACGTAAGGATGTCTTCTTTTAAAGTAATATATTTTTGCATGCATTAAAACAATATATAAATTCAGTAATTAAAAGAAAAAAACACATAATTTTTTTATTTAACGTAGACCTACAATGGTTGTGTTTCATTTATGTCATCTAGTAACATTCAAACCTTAGATGACGTGACCGTATATAAAAATAATTATTTATTCCTGTGAATGTATAACAATTTAAAACAAATTAGTAAAAACTCAAGACTGAATTGGAATACAGTTTCCAATAATGGAGGCCAGTGAAAAAATATAAAAACACTATTTAAAAATAATCAAATCTTTTGAATCCAACTGTAATTTAAGTGCATTTTGATTTATGTGGCACCAGCTTGCAACATAAAACAGAACTAAAACATAATTGTTGAAAATTAAACACCTGAGTTAAAATACATCTTAAAACCATATAATAATACATTGACATATTCTTGACAAATACAGACTAAAAACAAAATAGAAACTCATTGGTTTTATTTAAAGTACAGTTTGTTTGGATAGAAGTGGAAATTTCCAGAGTTGTATTCCATTGTTTTTCGTCCAGGACTAAAAAAGCATTTGAAAAAAAAAAAAGAAATAAAAGATGAACGTTGAAATTATATAAAGCTAAATAAATAATCAGGTATATATTTAGCATACATATAGTATATATTGAATATATACTAGCCAAAGAAGTTTTCATAAAGTTACAAAATGAACTCTACTACACAACTAAAAGCATATCCAATATGATTTTAGCTGACCCTTAGTTTTTCTATGCAGATACAATAAGATATGCATTGTGTATCTAACAAATAATTCAAAATAAATAGGTCAATTCGGAAGAGTTTAGTAAGTAAACCTTTTTTGTTATTATATTTTTTTTTACTTTGTCTTTAGTCATAAAAATTTAGAAGACACATTTATGTTACCAATTAATTAATTTAGAAACTGTCACTATTCAAAGGAACCTTATATAGAAATAAGTAAGGGCATGCTAACCTTTTTGTAATGTTGAAGGACAATTAAGTAAGTAGTTCATAAAAGGGTAGATACACTGCATTTTACTGTCAAACCCCACCAATAAGGAATGTCAGTAGGGGACACTATACCTAATTAAGAACTTAATTAGTAAAAACAATGAACTCTAGTGAAAAGAATAGGCTTGTTGCAGGCAAGGACATTTGTTTTTATAAAAGTACTTAAAAGCTATATGGATAGTAAAAAAGAACTTTAGTACCTGAGTACATTTTGTTCATCACCATAATATTTTCTGGTAGTATATTTAATGCACGCGTGGTATATTTAATTATACCACACAAACTCACATATGTACTAGGGTACACCCTTGCACGCTTCGCGTGCCAATCCCGACACTCGCTGCTATCAATACATCTCGGCCTTTGGACTCGGTATTGTCACTTTTAACAAAAAAGAATTAACTAACACTATGATATAAAATGACAATATTCAATTTACTAACAGTATGTCACTCTCACCATCTGCATTTCTACCGATTCATTTTATTAATTTTCCTATTTTAACATGTACATTTCATTTGTTTTTGTTTAACAGCTGAAGATTATATTCCTATAGTATCAATAGGATAATGCCAAAGACACTAAATAAACATGTTTATTTATTTACGAATATGCTGTTATTATTTTACTAACATCAACAAAATGTTATGCTTATTTGACACTTTTTAGGGGTTGTTTTTACCCTTTATTAATAGTTTATCAGGATGAAAATATTTTAGTTGCCCTATTATTACCTAAAAAAAAAACTTTAAAAATGTCAGCTCTGTACCTACATAAGAAGTTGGAGAATAGTTATAAGTGAGTTGGTGACTCCTCAGCCAGGTCTTTGCCTAGATACTAGCCGGCAGCCCTTGCTTCGCTACGGGGTTATTCTCTGCGCTTGCATATCCATCCCCCGTTTTTCCCTCAATACCTTTACGTCATTATAAAATTCAACTTGCTATAGTCTATAGGGTAATTTAAAAACGGTTATCTCAATATCATAAACATCCAAAATATATTATGCACGTAACTGTACAGAGAAATACATATATAAAGTCTAATTAATTATAAACTCTTAGTGCATCAGTAGGATAAATGTCCAGCATACATAGTAAACATGTTTATTTATTTACAAAAGATCTGTTATTAACTCACCAAAATCAACACAATGTTATCTTTACTAAACAAGATTTTAAGAACGGTTTCTACCTCTCGTGAGTTTGTATTACGATGAAAATACCTTAGTTCTTATATTTAGCTTATAACAAACATTGAAACTTAATTCAGGTCTGTAAGATTACGGGTTACGGGAAGTTGGAGAATTAGAGATGAGTGAGTGAGGGCTTTCCTTTTTATATAAAAAGATATTGTGATATTGTCACATTATTTTCATACACGAGGCGTGTACACAAACTTTTGCGTATTTTAAAGTGTATATCTATGATTCATTAAGTGCAGGCTCAGTGTGAATGGGCTGTGTAGTCTGGTTGATACCTGAGTTAAACTTACACTCAAAAAGAGTAATTTATTAATAGCCTAAACGCTAGGACAACTAAGGAACTTACTTACATATTTACGTAAAATCCAAACCTCGTAATATTTGTCTGATTTTAAATTAATTAGAAAGACTTAACCTCATAAACTCAGTGCTCTCTACTACACAACATTATTATTCTGCCTACCATCCAACAGACACCCAAGATGTCTATATAGAAGTGTATATGCCTACAGCAACAACTGAGCGGATGCCATGTTCGTATGAAGAGGACCAAGTACATAACCTATCACCTAAAATGTTCAAGTTACATTGTCCCCAAGTAGATGGGTTACTGCACTGCGTCAATAGGACTAACGTGTATGTATATACAAGTATAAAACTAAAAAATATGTTGCTCTTTATTATATTTTCATCACACTTATTTACTACTTGTTTTCGCCCACATACTGACAACAGTCATATTATAAATTAATCTAATTCATACTCAGAGTTAAGCATAATTTATCAAAATGATATAGACCCATATCCAGGAATAATATAGAAAAATTCCTCTTCCTTGACTAGTAGCTAGCACTCCGGATTTCAAAGCGGGATCAAAACCTATAAGGTCCTACTAAACTTGTTTTTGAAGGTTTAGATTATTATGACATGACAACAACAAACAATTAAAGTTTTATAAATGTTACTGGGATGACAAAATGAAATGAAAGGAAAATAAACATTGAAAACTATTTAGTTTCTTGTGTCTCTATAATACAATATTTGAATTACATAAACTATTTTTACTGCAACTCCAGATTTTTCCGATACTCAGTTTGACAAGACATTTGCTTTTCCGATAAAAAAATAATTCTTGGGATAAATTAATTTTGGACGTTGTCATTCATAACGGTGAAGTATCGAAAATTACACCACCGATCATATAGAATTTTAAGTAAACAGAAGCTACCATAAATATTGTTGTACAACGATACTTTTATTTATTACAATAAAAATTTATTAAAATAAACTTAAGTGTGGCAGAGATTCTGTGCTACTTTCTGCTTCAAGACAATGAATTCGTTCCTGAACGGAAGACATTAAAGAAGTCAAAAGAGATCAAAGTTTTGGAAACTGTGCTGTGTAAAGTTGCCTAAGTATAGCTCTGAGAATAAACAAAATGAGTTTTGCTAACAACTCTTTTTCAGAGTTAAAAGTTAATTGAATGCTTTGTGTAAGACTTTAGAAAATACTTAACTAGTTGGCAAATATTATTTTTGCTAAAAAAAAACCATCATGGAGTGTTAACTTAAGTTCTATTGTTGTCAATTGTAAGATATATCTGTAATGTATATTTTAAATACTAAACACAGTTCGTGTGATTTACAAATAAGAACACATACATAAATTATTGTTTATTAATAAAGGTTCCTTAATAATACTATATATATACTGCTTTATTTTGGTCATCGGTGTGTTATTCTATTTAATTGTAAATGCATATAAAAAAGTAATATCTTGTTAATTTAAAACACACCCAATACAATGGATAAAACAATCTCGTAGGTGCTCTTTTAAATATATTTTCAAATATTTTGTGTAGGATATAATTTGTAATTTAAAAACAATATTACCTCATAATACAACATGGTGTAATATAGCTAAAGTTTGTAATAATTATTTATCTAAATTTACATTTAAACATATAAGTAATAAGTTTAATAGTAAAGGTGGTGTAAAACTCTTCTCTCCAGCCAAATCAACAATAGACTCATTTATAAGTGCTTCCAGACTCAGTGTGCCAGGAACCCCTTAACTATGTTGAGGTTTGCTCCAGGTTATAGGGACTCCATTGGTGAAACAATGACTCCCACCCAATTTAAAAACAAATTTAATGGTAGATTTACAACTTCCAGACCTACCATACCTTGCTTAAATGGTCAAAAAGACAGATAACAACGGTATTTCAGCCAAACGTAAGCTAACTCTCTGGTAAGGGGACTCAGTTCTGGGATAACAATATCATTCCCTATCATGAAACGAATTTATATCAGGTAGGTGATTAGTCATATGAAGAGGAGATGGCACTTCAAGAAACATCTATAAGCAGTACCTGTAGATAAAACACAGTTGTGGGCTGGGGGAATCTTGAATCTGCCGAACACGTATTGACTGAAAGTGAAATCCTAGAACTCAAAAGAACGGTAATTTTTGGGTGGCACTTCCAGATGGGAAAGTTCTAAATTGTCTGGGGGACAAAACTATAACTAGCTAAACCCCTTGTAATCAGTGCCTTATACTATTACACAACAGGGGAGAAAAATGATCTTAAGGTTGAAGTTCAACATTAGGAGGAACATCTCTCTCTCATATCTCCTCAATTATCACATAAAAAAATCATATTAAGATTCAATATTGCAATTGTGTTATTGCTTTTTGTATAATTTTTTCAGAGATATTTTCATCATACTTTTTTAAAATAATGTATAGAAATGGTGCAAAATTAAAAAGAAATATGTTATATTTTAAGCACCTACAGTATATTCATATTCGGTAGCCAACCTACTCAGGTTTTTTCTCAGAAATGTTCAAGTAAATTGGTCACTTATGTGATTATAAGCCTAAGAGTCCCCTTTAAGTAACCTCTTTGTTATAAGTACTATTTTATGACTTATATTTAAATAGTAAATACATTATTTATAAAATATATGTATATCGAATATTTTTATGTCAGCTATCATCATTATAATTTTTTTTTCATTAAAAATTATACAAGCTGAGTTTTTTTTAATTGGACAAAAAGTACAAAAGTCATTAAACTATAGTAAAAATTATAAATAAATAACAAATGATCTCCTGTCACAAAGATAAATACAGTCCATCAAGCTATTTAAGACCTGCCTCACTGATTCTATTTATGCTGGCTCATCCCTCCGTAAAAAGCGCAAGGTGCACTCTGTAACTATGTGATCTATTGTTTGGATAGACTCCCCGAAATCACATGACTGATCTACTGTCAATCCCCATTTATATTTCCAGCAGTTACATCTGTCCACTCCACTTCGGAACCTATTCAATAATGTCTTTTTTCCTTCGAGGGAGGTTCATCCCACCAATAAGTATTGATGGATCGTTAATAAGGAATGTATTTCGTCCATCAAAACTGTTGCACTCTATGGCCCAGATAGTATTTGGTGAGATATTTGTAGTGGTATTGACTCACTCACCCACCCATACACATACAGTGGTATTGACCTACCCGCCCACCCATACACGTACAGTAGTATTGACCCACACGCCCACTCATACACATACAGTGGTAATGACTCACCTGCCCACTCATACACATGCAGTGGTATTGACCCACCCGCCCACCCATACACGTACAGTAGTATTGACCCACACGCCCACCCATACACGTACAGTAGTATTGACCCACACGCCCACCCATACACGTACAGTAGTATTGACCCACCCATACACGTACAGTTGTATTGACCCACACGCCCACCCATACACGTACAGTAGTATTGACTCAACCGCCCACCCATACACGTACAGTAGTATTGACCCACCCGCCCCACCCATACACGTACAGTAGTATTGACCCACACGCCCACTCATACACATACAGTGGTAATGACTCACCTGCCCACTCATACACATGCAGTGGTATTGACCTACCCGCCCACCCATACACGTACACTGGTATTGACCCACCAGCCCACTCATACACATACAGTGGTAATGACTCACCTGCCCACTCATACAAATGCAGTGGTATTGACCCACCCGCTCACTCATACACGTAATGTGGTACTGTAATATTTTACTGTAGGAGGAACGAACCTGATGCTAACCTCAATCCTGGTGGTAAAGGCCTCCCAGTGTACTTTATTGAAGTTCCATCTAGGCATTTGAAAAAATCTAAATATGGGAATCTGGATTCCTAATTAAACCAGGACTAGCCTATGTTGAGAATGGGAAAAAAACATCAAGAACTTTCCCAATTTGTTTGGGATTGATGATCGTTCACATGTGCAGAAGCATAGCTGGGAGATTACAAATGTGTGACGGTCCAGCTACAAGGTTTGATGCTAGTTTAGAACTACTAAGGAGATGCGTACAACCTTTAAATATATGCTGTGGACACGAACAACATCATCCCCCAAAATATTATTTATGAAATATATAATACATAAAACATAAACATAAAACATAGTACATAAAAAGGAACAGCAAGTTAATGTAAAGAGAAACATACAAGTAAATTAAGCTAAATACTTTATGGAAATACACAGTTTGATTTATGTTTTGCCAAGTAATCAGAGAAGTTCATCAGAGAAGTATAACTGTAAATTTCTATCTGCAAGTCAACTGGGGTTCGTTAACTACAGCTTGTGTTACACAAACTATACCAAGTTATGGGACGATGTATGCAACTGCTGTTTGCTTCTTATTTAATTTTTATTTTTAACGTTTTTTTGTAATAATGACCCAAATACGTAATATTCTTAATATACAGGGTTTAAAGGTATTTTACTTTGTAAAATAAAGTAGTTTCTTCAAAGAGTACCATTTTTTGACATAATAAATGTGGACAATCTGAATATTATCTAACTATTCAAGGTCAATGTAAATAATACTGTGCAGTATTTAAACTTATAATGTTATGTAAAAATGTCAAAAGTTTCTGTAAAATTATTATTGTAAAAAAATTACTACTTCAAAGTATTTTGTCTAAAACTATAGTATATGTCATATTTATTGTCTTTTTAAAATTTGTTGTGTTACTAATCAATTTAAAAAAAATCAAAAACAAATAGGTACTTTTCACAATTAATACAAAGGTCGATACCAATACGAGTACCGTTATGTAAATAATACCAAAAGATCTCTACAACGTTATTAATTTGAGCGTGCTAAGTACTTTAGATTTAGTAACCCTAATGCCTTTGAAGATATTTCAATTTCAATTTAAATATTTAGAATTTAACATAAATTCACTTGAATAAAAACTTTTGAAGTATTTATGTTTTTTAGTTCTGTGGCCTAGCAGATTAAAGCCGTTCAACATTTAGCTATCCATCGTTCTTTTTAATTTAAAATGTTTATAGTTATACATACAAGCAAATTGGGTAACACGAATCCAAGAATTGATTCCCTGTGAAAAATGGCGTAACTTTAAGCGTACTGAAAATTGCTGGTTGTGATTCAGGAGTCATTCTGACCTCAAAACCTTTAAATAGTAATCTCTGGTAGCATGACCTCGATTACTATTTACACACACAGTAGCCTACTAGGTGAATCTGTCGCACACACAGTAGCCTAACTCCCGATTCACTCTTGTGGATTTAGGTCTCTCTCAAGAATTTAAAAATACACCTATCACTGTACTCACATCTACATCCAATTAAGAATGGCATCTGTTAAAAATGTTTTACTCCTGGCACAAACTCACCATCGTGATGGCTTATACCTAAATATGTATGCGAACTTTTGAGTATTCGAGTTTGTAACCATATCTCGAAGCCTTGAAGGGGTTTTATGAACACCATGTACATATAATTTCACTAATAATAACATTTTTATACGTAAAACTAATTATATTCCAGATATAGCATCTAATTTTACTGAAAGTTGTGAGTAATTACCCTATCGGGAGATAAGAAAATGGATGTGTCATGTTTGGCTAGTTAAATAAATAATTCTGTTGCGTACAATAATACATAGCTTATCTTTAAAAACATCAAAATAAACTATAAATTAAAAATTAATTACTTAGTTTGGCGTTGTAGAAACTGTTTACGAAATTAGCACTGATATTTAGAAATTATTAATTATTTTGTACATTATTTGTTCCCATTAATTAATTTCTTTACGATTAATTATTGCAAATCTATGTTAATGCTTTGACCATTTATATTTGTTATTAGACTGATTATATTTTGAATTAGCTATTTTAATTTAAACACATTTTATAGCTTTCATTTTTGTTATATGTGTGGTTAGGCGTTAGGATCATACATATTGCTACTGACTTACTCATCTTCTACATGTACCGTAGTAGTAATCCACCCACCCACACCTGTCCTATACACTTACTGTGGTAATGAATCGCTAGCAAATAGTTGTACACTTTCAACGAATGATAAAGAACATTGTTGTACACTACAATAAAGAACAGCATACGACAAAGGCCCTGTTTAACTGCCTCTAATGGCCAATCTAGCTTGTCCCGGCCTAAATTAGTCACCAGGGACACGTTGATTGTTTCCAAGTCTCTTGGGTCTTGATTGCGACGGAAATTATTCTGGCACATGTTTAGTTTCGTTTTGTTGAACATAAAATTACAAAGCTTTATATTTTTTTCAGCAAAACACTTAGTTCGTTGAATGTAATTACGTGTGTAAAATAATATTTCCATATTTGAAATAATACAAAGCAATATATTTAAATAATTTATTTCACAAAATATTTATAGTTATTTTGCCTATATTTACAATTGTTCTTAACTTATATTCCTAATATTTAAGTGTCTCAGTGAATCAGTAACCATGCAACTTCCAGAGCACAGAAAAAGATAATATATCTTGATTAGATTATTTAGTAGGCTTAAGGTCTAAGATAGGAAACATTTAATAAACATAAAAAATACCCTGGGCTTCACCCATCTGGTCCTTAAAGGTTTTCCATTACTACAGTGTTCTTGTTAATTATCTTCCTGATGATAGCAAATATTTAAATATTACACTACAGTATTTTGAACCATTTCGTAATTATAAATATCAAATGCATTATGTAATAACCAAATTGTCATTTTCAGGTAATTATACCAAGCAAAACTGAGGTGGGTTTACTCGTTACGTTAAGTATAAAAAGTTAAACTAATATAATTTAGTTGTAAATTAAAAGTCATTTTTTAAAATAAATTCCACAAATTTTAATTTATATAAGAGCGCTTTCGCCGGTTAAGGCATCTTCAGTTGTAATACATTATATACAGAAAACATATGTGAATAAAAATAACAAAAAAATCACATGTAAAACATTAAATACTAGTTAAATTAAATTTAAGTGGCTAAGTTTGATAAGAATTATTATGAATTAAAATATGGCTTAGAGTTTTCAATTTTCGATGATATTTCTTCTTTAATTAAAGGTAAAAATATATTACTAAAATTTAGAGACGGTTGGGAAATACATTCATCTTTCAAAACTGCCATACATGCACTTTCAATTTGGTTTCTCTTGGTCCATAAAGGTTCTTTTAAAATTATACTTGTAGAATTAAAATTGATATCATGTTTTTCATTAATAGCATGTTCAACTAATTTTGATTTTTCTGTATTTTCTTTTTTATAATTGTAAATGTGCTCGTTTATTCTTTTTGAAATTGGTCTTGAAGTTTGACCTATATACGTTTTATTGCAATCACAATCAATTTTATATATTACATTCTTTGTTTCTTGTTGTTTATTTTTTGGTTTTAATTTAGTTAAATGGCTTCTTAGATTGTTGGACCAATTAAATACAGTTCTGATGTTAAATTTTGAATTAACTTTACGAATTTTTTCAGATATTCCTTTGACATATGGAATCGTAACTGTTGTTAGAGGTGTCAGTTGTTCATAATTTTTATTTGTAATAAAGCTTTTGTTTTTTCTTTTTGCTTTTTCAATAATTTCTCTAGGATAATCATTTTTAATCAACAGATCTGTAGTATCTTTTTCTTCAAGTATTTTGTCTTTCTTATCTGTGACTAATGTATCAATCCTTTTAAATAAACTTTGTATAAGACCAATTTTAACATGTTGAGGATGGTTTGAATTATAATTTAGATACTGTCCACTGAAAGTTTTTTTGTGAAAAAGAGAAGTCTTAATTTTGTTATCATTTGTCTTAGTAATTAAAACGTCCAGAAAAGGAATTTCTCCATTAACTTCATTTTCAATAGTGAATTTTATTGTCGGTCTTATTTTATTTATATATGTTAAAAATTCATTCTGTATGTTCAAATTTTTTTGAAAAAGGCCGTGGTCTTTTTCAGTTCATAACTATGCCGTTTGGTCTCTGTGGTGCTCCTGCTACCTGGCAACGTTTTGTAGACACCGTGTTAGGACCTGACCTGGAGCCAAATGTATTCGTATATCTAGACGATATAATTGTAGTAACGTCTACTTTTGATGCGCACCTAAAGGTATTGGCAGAAATATTTAGAAGAATTCGTTCTGCCAAACTTACCCTCAATCGGGAAAAGTGCAAGTTTTGCCGACAGGAACTTAAGTACTTAGGTTACCTCGTCAGTGGCGATGGATTGCGTGTTGATCCAGATAAGATCAAAGCAATTGTGGACATTCCGATCCCTCGCAATCAAAAGGAAGTGAGACAATTTACTGGCATGGCGTCCTGGTACCGACGGTTTAACTCCAACTTTGCTCCTAGGATGCACCCTCTAACATCACTCCTCAGACGGCGAACCAAGTTTGAATGGACGCAAGAAGCAGAACAGGCGTTCCATGACATAAAGTCTTGTCTTATAACAGCTCCGATCCTGTCATGCCCCGATTTCACAAAACCCTTCACAATTTCGTGCGATGCCTCTGGTGTTGGTATAGGCGCGGTACTCAGTCAAGAATATGAGCAAGGTGAAGGAGTTGTAGCATATGCTAGCCGCACGTTGACCCGCCAAGAACAAAAATATTAAGCCACTGAAAGGGAGTGCCTGGCAGTAATATGGGCTGTGGAAAAGTTTAGACCATACGTAGAAGGTACGAGGTTCACTGTGGTAACTGACCACTACAGTCTGCTCTGGTTAAACAATCTGAAGGATCCAACGGGACGTTTGGCACGGTGGGCTCTCAGACTTCAACCGTACGACATCCACCTAGTTCACAGGAAGGGCCAAGACAACGTAGTACCAGATCTACTATCACGGACAACTCCACCTGAACTCCATACGGAAGAGCCAATTCACTGTGATGTCATGAACATACCCATTGAAACTAAGGATCGTTGGTACATGGGCATGATCCAGAAAGTTTCTAAACACCCAGAGCATTACAGTCAATGGCGAATTGAAGAAGGAAAACTTTGGAAGAACGTGCATACTATGGAACCTACGCTTGAAAACAATAACTGGAGATTAGTCATTCCCAAAGATCTTCGTCCATCAACTCTGGCAGAGTGTCATGATGAGCCAACTGCTGGTCACCAAGGCGTCCTGAAAACGTACAAACGCATCCAGCAACGCTACTACTGGCCGAAAATGCGGAAAGATGTGGCTACATATGTTTCTCGTTGTAATGTGTGTCAGCGTATTAAATACGACCAACAACTTCCTGCTGGCCTGATGGGGAACAGACGTGGCGTTAATGCACCTTGGCAAATGATAGCTGCTGACTTAATAGGACCTTTGCCTCGGTCCTTGAAGGGCTTCAAATATCTGTTGGTCATTACGGACACATTCACGAAGTATTCCGTTTTATGTCCCTTACGAGCTGCAACAGCCAAGTTGGTATCCCAGCATTTAGAGGACGATATATTCATGGTGTATGGTATTCCCGCCTATATCATCTGTGATAATGGCTCCGAATTTACTGGTGGGCCGGTGACTAACCTTGCGAAGCAGTATAACATCAGATTCCTTCTAAATGCTAGTCGTCATCCCCAAGCCAACCCCGCAGAGAGAGTCAATCGTGATATTGTCACAATGTTGAGGGCGTACGTGAAGGATAATCACCGATAATGGGATAGGTACATACCCAAGATAGGCTTTGCACTACGTACAGCGTATCATGAGACTACTCAGTATTCACCAGCCTTCCTGAACTTCGGGCGAGAACTTGCCACTGCTGGTGCAGGATTTGAGGTTCTGGACGATGGTTCTAGTGTACCTTCTCCGGAGGATTCAAGGCGATATGGTGACAAACTAAAAGAGCTGAGAAACATCTATCAAGAGGTTGTGGATAGGCTGAAGGACGCTCATGGGAAGAATGCCCGTCGCTACAATCTTCGCAGAAGACCGGTGCAGTACAAAATAGGAGATGTCGTTTTGAAGAGGAACTATCCACAGTCAGACGCAGCGCAGTATTTTGCAGCAAAACTAGCACCTAAGTATGTAGGACCATTTGTTGTGACGGAGAAAGTTTCCCCTTTGGTTTACACCCTGGCTGATTTGGAAGGCAAACGTATTGGGAACTGGCATGTGGCCGATTTCAAGAAATTCATCCAGTGAAGAAAATTTGTGAAATTTTCTAGAGGCAAGGGGGTGTTTGTGACGTGTGAAATTTTACAGTCTACAGTGGTGTTTGAATTTGGAGCCAAAATTCAAAAAGGCCAAGGTGAACCACTACCATATTTTTTTGCTCTGGTTTTGTCTGACATAATTTAATTCAATATTAACATCAAAATTAAAAAAAAAAAAAACTATAACAACGTATAGATTACTTAAACCTACGCCTTTGGAAATTAAATTGATAGAATTATTGAGAGAAACTATAACTATATATGTTTGTTCAGAAAAATCATTTGTAAAATAATATGTAAAGTCTTATCTGTTTTGTTATATGTGTTAAATGTTTTAAATACTCAAATATCTATAAAATAATATGTAAAGTCTTATCTGTTTTGTTTATGTGTTAAATGTTTTAAATACTTATGTACGTTAATTTCAATTACATTAAAATACTTTGAATTTGAGAATGGCTTGTTAGCACTTGAAATGTATGGTTCTTAAAGTCAGCTGTTTAGGTTGCCATGGAAACGTAGAGGGATTGTTATTGATGTTGGAGTAAACAAGACGGTTGGTACAATTTCCATTGGAGAGTTACTTCTGTTAACATTTTAGTTGTTTAAACTATTTCATGACCCCAGAACATTTTAAGAAATAGTGAAATGCGATTAAAGATATAATTTGCAAAAGAAGTAGATCACAAAGATACTGTAACCTGTGTTTACTGGAATTCACCAGACGAAATAACTTCTTGTGGGGCTTTTTGGGATCCACTCGCGTCGTGCTGTGCTACGACTATTTCCTGTCATGGTTTGGACTGGGTGTATGTGTGGTAACTCCTATTGGGTGAGTAAACAGTTGATTTAACTTAAATGGCCTCCTGATGGTTAAAGGCCTTTGGAACTTTGGATCTGCCTCCAGTTAACGGCCCTCCGCCCTTTATGTTATGTTATGTTAAGTTATTATGTAAAATTAAACTTAGCTTTTGTCTTTTAGACTACTTAATAGTCCAAAAGTATATGTTATTGTTGTAAAACTTAGTCTTGTCTTTAGTTATTTATTTGTGTTTAATTGTTAATTTGATGGTTAGTAAGCCTATTTCTGATTTTTTTAAGGCAGTGGAGCACTCCAAGATTAATTCTACTCGTAATAACTCGTTGTAATTTTTGTGTGTGTGTACAACATAATTGATTTTCTCTTAAATTAAAGCTATTCATTTATAAAGCTTAAACTTGTGTTTTCTGAATTTGTGTCATTACCTACTTAGATGTAATTGAGTATAAGGTAAACAGGTGAAATTTTTGTATTATAAACATTTTATCTTTAGCAGGTTCAATCTAACCATTGAAATCCAAAGGCCTGGGTTGAAAATATATCTTGTATATGGTAGTAGGGAGCCAGGTCAGTATTTTCTTTTGGGAGCAGGAGTCATGTTCCTTGTTGAGCCCTGCACATTACACTAGCCTACAACAAGGTGGCGCCCTATCTCTCACCGAGCAAACTTAAGAACTTAGGAAAGTCTGATCGTTCCCTCTATCTTCAAGGCCCTTTTTCAAGAACCACCCCCTTCTCCACTGAGCATCCGGATATTTGCATACCACCTTGGGAAAGGTTGCAAAAGTCTTTAATTACTAAGACAAATGATAACAAAATTAAGACTTCTTTTTTTCACAAAAAAACTTTCAGTGGACAGTATCTAAATTATAATTCAAACCATCCTCAACATGTTAAAATTGGTCTTATACAAAGTTTATTTAAAAGGATTGATACATTAGTCACAGATAAGAAAGACAAAATACTTGAAGAAAAAGATACTACAGATCTGTTGATTAAAAATGATTATCCTAGAGAAATTATTGAAAAAGCAAAAAGAAAAAACAAAAGCTTTATTACAAATAAAAATTATGAACAACTGACACCTCTAACAACAGTTACGATTCCATATGTCAAAGGAATATCTGAAAAAATTCGTAAAGTTAATTCAAAATTTAACATCAGAACTGTATTTAATTGGTCCAACAATCTAAGAAGCCATTTAACTAAATTAAAACCAAAAAATAAACAACAAGAAACAAAGAATGTAATATATAAAATTGATTGTGATTGCAATAAAACGTATATAGGTCAAACTTCAAGACCAATTTCAAAAAGAATAAACGAGCACATTTACAATTATAAAAAAGAAAATACAGAAAAATCAAAATTAGTTGAACATGCTATTAATGAAAAACATGATATCAATTTTAATTCTACAAGTATAATTTTAAAAGAACCTTTATGGACCAAGAGAAACCAAATTGAAAGTGCATGTATGGCAGTTTTGAAAGATGAATGTATTTCCCAACCGTCTCTAAATTTTAGTAATATATTTTTACCTTTAATTAAAGAAGAAATATCATCGAAAATTGAAAACTCTAAGCCATATTTTAATTCATAATAATTCTTATCAAACTTAGCCACTTAAATTTAATTTAACTAGTATTTAATGTTTTACATGTGATTTTTTTGTTATTTTTATTCACATATGTTTTCTGTATATAATGTATTACAACTGAAGATGCCTTAACCGGCGAAAGCGCTCTTATATAAATTAAAATTTGTGGAATTTATTTTAAAAAATGACTTTTAATTTACAACCAAAACAATTCCATCAAGCATATACAGCAGAAAATAATATAATTTAGGTTTTATGAATATATTTTCCACTATCCTGTAATACTAAGCCAAAGGTCTATAAAATAGGTTTAGTTTGTTTAATTTTGTAATTTAGTGGTTATACTTTTACTAAATTATATAAAAGAAATTTTTTTACTAACTTTTCCTGAAAATTTATACATGTTAACTGCTAAAATTTCCCAATAAATTTAAACTATATACCAGTTTTAAAAACATTGAAAATAAATTGATAGCTAGTTTTTAGTCTAAGAAAATGCTTCAAGAGTAAATGAATGTTATTGGAAAAATATTAATAAATACTTTTAGTTCGTTTATTTGTAATATTAATTAAATATGTAAATGTTAAAAATTTTGGCATATAAATATGTAAGTACTGTATGATATGGAATATTGTATGAAACAACTTAAATACTTAAAGAGCTGGTAATGCCCCGGCGCTCTACAAAATATAATCACCAAAGTTTTTTAATGGACAGATTCCCTCTATATCCTAATTATCAAATTCATCTTGTTTTCGGTATCATGTAACTTTTATGAATATTTTAACAACGGTACAGTTATTTGCCTCTCTGTCATTGACAAAACCAGGATATTTTACTTTTTCCCTACATTCTAATAAAATATATAAAATGACATTCTGTGTTTCATACACAAACATGCTTTGTATTGAACCTTGCACATAAAGAAAACCACTCACTTCACTTAAATGAATTATTATAAAAAATTGAACTAAAAAACAGGATGGATCTTTAAACCTTGTGAATGATCTATTGAGCAAAATATTATAAGCATCAGCCATATGCTCTCAGTTAACCTGTTTTTATAAGATAATTAAATAATATGGAGTTTGAAAAATAATATCAATAATGAAAATTAATTTATCTACTTTTTCATTATATATATATATATATATATATATATATATATATATATATATATATATATATATATATATATATTTACCTTATACAGATAAAAGTATTTCATCCTTAAATGGAATCGGTTTGTCTGACAGGAAACGAAGATTTTTATTTAAAAGATGTATTATAAACCAATCTTTTTACATGGATCTAAAACATGGATATGAACAAAGTAAGAAGAAACGTGATGTTTTAGAGGAATGGAGAGGAGTAGTTGAGAAGTAATTCAATAAGTACAGAAATTTTTAAATTTATATAGCCATAAGTGGCAATAGAAAGAGTAATACTAACATAGAAGTAGATTTAGAGAATGAGAAAACATAAATAGATTGCCAAGAATAGCACTGGAGAAAAAGAATAGAGGTAGAAGACAGAGATAAATATGGTAGAAGGAGTAGAAGGATGTAAGGAAAAAAGGAGTGCAGAAAAGGCAAATACAGTAAAATAAAACTTGGAGCTATAGGCAAAAATAGACTTTGTCGAATGACCCTTAAAACAAAACTCAAATGGTTTGCAACGATAATACAGGTTAGGACGCTCCTGTCCCTCATTGCGTACACTCAATGAAGTAATAAGTTTAACAAATGACTAAAGCCTATTTAGTATACTAAGCGATAGAAATTTGTATGTGTTATTTATTATAAAACTTGAAATATTTATTTTCAACAAATACATTTTAGTAAAGTTTATATTTCTATAACACTAACCAATTTAAACAATAGGCTACATTTTTATCTCAACCGATGTAAATACAATAGGACTAAAGATATCTTATGTTCTTTAAAACTATTCTGAAATAAAAATTATTTGGAAAGCTTACTGTCAGGTAACTGTCAAAACCTCTAAACATGTATGTTATTGTTTACATCATCCCACAGCCCCTCCCCCAAAATTTGTAACCTAATATTATAGTAGAACCTACACTTATAAATATATACTTGAATAGTCAGTGGTAGCTGGTACTCAAAAAAATAGAAGACATGTTTTTTTCAAAGGAGAGGCCAACCTCTTTCTTAACTTTACCCTGCCCATTCCTCAAAGACCATTGATCTGTGCGAGGAATTTAATCAAACAGAGGAAGGGGGTGAACCAGTACAGTAGAAGGCGAATATTACTTACTTCAGTCTAGGCCGGATTCCAACCAATGTTATCCTTAACCCAGGCTCAAAGTCCTGACACCTTAGACCGCTCAGCCACCGGCTTGACCATTGATACAATAGAAATATTGAGGCCACAGGATCCAGTTGTTTATTCTGTAAATTATATATAATTTACGTTGTCCTTTACATACACGATCTGTACTCAAACAACTAATTAAAACGCAGATATAATGTTCTACTTAAGTACTGTTCGACTGCTTTACATAATATTCACAAAAGTTCAGAATTTAGTTTTAAAGTAGAAGAAATATTGTATGGTTGCATAATAATACATGAGTTGTGTAAAATCAGTTGTAGACAATTTTTAGTCAAGGACTTGTAGATAAAAGCATTAATATCGTAATATCTTTACTTAGGGTTAAATGCCGTGTAAGGACCATTAAATGTACATTGGCTGATACAGCCATTATCTAAATAATGCACGAACTACCTCCATTAGTGTCTTCAGCTTACTGTTGTACAGGATGTAGCCTACATTATCATATCTTCAATATTCATTGCAATATATTGAATACATAATTTTATAGCATTAATAAATAAACCAACAATCAAAATACTCCTGTCTTATACAATCTTTCTTGCTATTTACCTAAATAATCTATATTTCAATACCAATATCTATTAATAAATTACCATTGAAAATGTTGAACTATAAATATGATTTTACCAACTAACTAACATTATTTACTATGTCAGTGCATTTACTGGCCTTTAAAATGGTTTATATTTAGGTATATAAAATCAATTTGACTTACAAGAGTTTTTCAACTATGGAGCTTTTACTAAGTTAAATCAATTATTTATATTGAAAACGAAAACTAAATAAATTTAATCTTTAAACTATTTCCTACTCTAGATATCAAAAATAGGCATAGTTTTAATGTGTAACTAAACTATATTTAAGAGTGCAACAACAATAACAGTTATTGTATGACCCTACTTATTGTCCACTGATTACCACTATGTGCAATGTATCGTCTATTATCAGTCATATAGGACACATTTAAAGTTCATCCGTTTTATAATATATCTTATGCATGTGATGTATTAGTCTTATTTAGAAATTTCCTTTTTGAATTTAGCTCCCAGTTGATAAAACAATTAAATGTATTTAATTGATTGTATTTTGTTTTATATTTTCAATATATAATAAATAACATTGTTTAATATAATTATATGTATCTATTACACAGTATCTATTACAATAATTGTTTATATGTTAGTTTTTATTTTTTAAAGTGAAGCTTGTGCCAGTCCTTAAATGCATCTAAGGAAGAAAGTTGAAAACAAACTATAATGTTAAAAAAAAAAAAAAAAAAAAATAGAACGGTTATATAATGTATAAAACATACAATAAAATTAAAATATACATTTCAAGTGATTTTCCAAAATTATAAATCTGTAAAACAATGTTTTACTCTTCCATAAATGCTATCTGCCTTACTTCAAAACTATTTATTTAAGAGCTCAAAGGGTTTAATTTACGATTTATAAAATTCATGACAATGGTTTTCCTCCGTACCGTTATAAGTTAAATAATGTATCACTAATTCAAATAATTAATAAAACTATCGACTATAGATATTATGAAAAATATAACTACGTATAATTTTGAGCAAACATGTTAGTATCTGGTAATTATAACAGAGCTAGTACTTATCTGGTACGAAAAAATAGCGTATCTATCATATGTTTATGCTTAAACCGATAAGTTGGACTTTAAATAAAACCAATTTATATTCTTTAAAATGTTCTACGTTTATACCGGTTATAACTGTTTTATAAATAGCTTAAAAAGTTAAGAAAAAAATATTTACTATTTAAATTTAAAATAAGCCATGGTTTTGTTCAATAAATGATAATATTCTAATACAAAATGGAATAGCATCAAATCGTAAAAGGGGGCATTTTATCTTTCCTTAACAAGTTCTCGTTATGTGTTTATTATAATTGTTATAAAATAGAACAAAAATGTATATAAAATATATATTATAAACATTTTAAATGGTCTTAAATATATAAATATGAAAAAAATAATACATTCAAAATTATATTTGTTTTGAAATAATTGTATTATCTTAACATATAATAAAGTTTTGTTTTAATTGTAAATATATTACCCGTTGTAAGTATAGTTGTTATGTAGAAATAACAAAAAATTAGAAGTAAGTATATCTTACATTTATAACATATTTTATAATCTATTTATTACCCCTCATTTCTTATTTGAGATAGTTTTGAAGTAAACAAAATAGCTCTGCCTAATAAGTATATCAGTTTTACAGTTAGTGAATCATTTAATCAGATTCTAACCCTTTTTAAAACGTGTTCTTAATACGTTTTGTTGAAATAACTTGTAATTTGCTGAGATTATTGGCATGAGAAACAAATCTCATTACAACCTATTTTGTGTATTGAAGATTTGTTAAACATAAAAATATGTATAAATAAAATGTTGCACCTTTTTCATTTATAAATATAAAAATAATTCTTTGTGTATTCCGTTTATATATCTCGTTTCGTCCTATGGTAGAAACGAGCAGAAACGTTACATTTTGTAGCCTTTTTCAACGAACTAACTACATATTTTAGAATTTAGTGTTGGTTCTGTATCGTATATGACTCAAACTGCTACATACTGTAGACAATCGGTTGATATGTGGTAGTTGAAAATGGGATACCAAACAAAATGTTAAAAAGTCATAATATCATATTAATAAGTATTTTATAACTCTACTTATCATAAGATTGTTGGTTCTTACAGTATCTCTGCTTTAAACCCAACTTGTACTAATACAAATTTTTGGTATTACAATTATTAAAATCATTTCTATTTGTATAAACAGTAAAATGGGAACAAATAATATTTTTGTTCCCTACCAGTACCAACGACGTCGCAGGCGTCGATCGGCACCTGCTTGCCGATACCGTCGATGCCTCTGACGTCGATGTGCATGCCTTTCGTAATTTGCCGTTATTGAGTCATCTATTGGTATGGAACGGTTCACATTCTATCTCAAAATGTGCAGAAAGAAGTATACTTTAACTTGGTACTCTATGACAACAATTTGAGTGAAGCAGCTATTTTTTTTCTTTGCTACAACATCAACAGTATTTTTCGTCAGCTGATTTGTGTTATTGTTTGTGTTTACTGCTTGCAATATTTTGAGAATATTCATTGAATAAAGTATATCATATTATACGTATTTTTGAAGTAGATAAACTGTTCTATAGAAAAAACATATCGATTACCATGGAAACATTTGTTTATTATCACATTTCAGGGGTAAAACGAAAAAAAAATCAAAAATTTCGCAATTTTTGTCTTCTTTATTTTTGTTTAATTTTTGAACAGTTAAAAAAACGTGATGTTATTTTATTTTTATTTCTTGTTAAATTCTGAAAATAATGATATATAACAACATATAGTTTGATATTTATTAGTAGGTGAAAAAAAAAATAATCCCAAGACTTACAAAGTGACACAAATCTGGTGTGTATTGCTGGTAAAACCAGACAGTACAGCTAGGGTTAAATCTTTTATACAATTTATTCTTTTTTTTTACACCTTGTTTTTACAATAATTAAGAGATTTGAATAGTCTTTATTACATTTAATTAATCAGCTATTTAATAGCGAATGTTGTTTACAGTGATTGTCAAATATTCTCTTTTTAAGCCTTAATCAATACCATGTGCAATATAATATTTACAGTATAACAGTAAGAAAATGAAGTTAGAGGCTTATAACATCCAAATTATTGTGACTTTAATAAATCATTTTTCAGAAGTAGTAAGTGTATTAATTTAGAATCTCTTGTGATCAATAGAGGATTGCTGTTTATGTTGCATGTCTAGAGACACTAGCTCCACTGCGGAGGTCTGCACCGGAAACTTCACAACCAACACAACGTCCTTCTAAAGCCAAGTGCTTTCAAACAAAGAACGACAATAGGAAGAATTTTTTACCGTGAATCATATGTTGGTTAACTTTTCAGTAAAATTACATAGCTTACAATGTAATTGTAGTTTAGACAAATTTAAAGTGGTCATATACATTTATGTATATTATATAATTACAAAATGTTATTATGCTAAATATAAGGGTAAATGAAAAAGTTTAATTAAAATACATAAGTTTAAAGTGATTTTAAATGAGGTCATTTGTAGGAATTTTAAAAAAACTACAACCAGACTAAGTGGTTATTTTAATGCCTATAGAATCCTACAAAATCACGTTGTTTCATGAATTTTTTTTAGATCTTACGCTGTGAAATTTATAAAAGTTATAAAAAAATTAACCATCTACCACGTTTTGAAATATGAGTGCAATTTATCGTCGGGTTTTTGAATAAGAAAATTGAAAAATTTACCCAATGTAAAAACTACAGTATTTAAAATTCCAGTCATTGTTTTGTTCCTATACTGAGTGAGATTCCATGCGGGCTCTGGCTAGGCGATGCGCAGTCGTCTACTTCCCATTTGGGGTAGTGGGGGTAGGTGAGGTGTAGATCCATTCCCTACCATTGCTATGGCTCCCACTCCATGATCGGCTTTCCCCTACCGCGCATCTCAAGGCTCGTACGGAATTTCACGCAGTATACTAGGCTAGACTTTAATAAAACATATTATAATATTTAATGTGTTATATGGTATAACGTACTAATATAAGAGAAAGTTAATAGTGTAGTTGGTTTGTTCAAATGCCCATTAGTTTATTAGTAAACAACCTTCAAATTGTCAGGTCACATACCATACCTGATATTTATTCTTCCTTTCCACAGAATTTTAAGCGTAATGTTCCCTACTTCTCACTTTAAATAATTCACACACTTCGAAAATAATTTGACTTCAGTTTGATAAAACTATTTCACCACAAATGGTATTTAACATAAAATAAACCTAATTCAAGAACCCTATCAATGACATTTATTCATATTTGCATGATTGGAGGTTTTTCAATATTGTCATGGTATATATTTGGTTTTTCGTAACTGATGCCATATTATAAGAACAGCTACGTGCTAATTATTTTAAAGATTATTTGCTTTGATGCCACCTCTGTTATTAAACACCACCAATATTATGTATTTATTCCCACCAATATTATGGTAAAAACATTTATAGTTGAAAGCGTTAACATTTGTTATGTATTGATTTATTATATTTAAAAATAAAAACAAGAACTTTTATAATTATTTAATCAGTAACACACAATTTAATCAGGGACTGATTGCTTAGAATGTTTGAAAATATATATTTTATAAATTTTAAAATGAAAAATTTTCATTTAATGTTTTTCTTCATTTATAAAAAAACCAACTAGCTTCCTCCTTTAACCAGTTACAACTTGGTATATAGATGCTCTAAACAAAGTAAAAAAGTACAACGTAAATAAACAATTATTTTTTGTTGTGTTATAAAGACATATGTAAAAATTTGTATTAAAGTATTTTTTATAATTACTTTTAAAATGTGATATCTTTTGTATGTTATCACGCTCCGTAGTTATTCACAATTTACAGTTTTAAAACGATTAAATGGATCTTTTAGATTAACTTACCAATTAATTTGTGCATTCCCCTGTTGTAAAAACGGCATGTTCTTATAAATGTATAATGGTATTTATCCAACATTTTTTATAACTGACTAAAAACTTTACGTTTACTTGATGTCAAAGGATGAAATTAATGGCAATACACTGGAGTTCATATGCTACAAAGCTTGTAGGAGGTGTGTATTTTATTACAGGTGTCCCTATAAGCCTAAAGATTCAATAACCGATTCGTAAACGCTTCATGGAAAGTAAAATAGATTTTTGCATTAATATTTATCTATTTCTAATACAACAACAATGAATTTATTTTACATATTTCAGCTTTTTTGCTAAAAAATATTTCAAAAGAAGCTTAAACAGTTGCCGATTAATATTTATACAGTTAATATAACAACAACAGAATGTTAGTAAAATAGTTAATATTCAATGCTCTACTAATTGTGATTAATTATTAAAAAAATAAAGAACTCATGTATAGGCACCAGATATTTTTAATTGGATTTCTGAAAAAGATGTTGAACAAAAAAAATCAACGTGATTTTGTATAAAAAACATTTTAATTGATTTATTATTATAAAACTTGTCAATTATGTGAACACCACAACTACGAAGTTCGGATTCTACGTTAATCTGGACTTAGTAATTCTGGATATTAATTAGCTTAATAATGAATGGCTCTTTCTAAGAACTATTAATTTTATTTAGTAACAAAAAACTACAATCGTTTATCTACCCTTATCACACTCATTCACCCTTCATACTCAACCGTACGTCTGTTATTGACTCTTTAAATTGAGACCTTCCTCCTTTTTTGAAATTCTGAACGTTTCCCTACTATGAACGAACACCTAGACTGAATTCCTAATGGTCCTGTAATAATTCGGGAAGAGCAATGTTTATACTGAAGGGAACACCAGGAATAGGTTTGACTTGAAAAAGAGGATTGCTCGAAAAGATTCATGGCATATATATTGAGTTCTTTGAGGACAGATAAGCTGAGTGTATAAAACTTAATTGTATTCACACAAAAAAATACTAATAAGTGGTAAGTTTTTACGACATGAAGCTAATGGCATATATCCATATTAATTTATATTACAACACTTTAAGCCTTTTTACATTAACTTAACTGTTAATCATTATTCATCCTAATATTCTATGGTATAGTGAATTAATTGATGTTTAAAACCGAATTGTCAACAATTAAAAACTTTTACATTAAAATCTCACAAGGAAAACCAGCGTATTCTCCTGGTTCCAACTCCATCACAGAGGAGAGTCAATGTCTTTAAATAATCCTTTTAAACAGTTTTTATAGATTATACTGTTATAACATTGATTCTCAGAGTTTTTAATGGTTTTTATTTAATGATTTTATTCTTATTACGGTTTTACTATTTCCTTTTATATATATGTAATTTATCTTAAATGTATCTTAAAATTCATACAAGGTGATGGTGTACGAATTTAAAAGTTTACTCCTACGAACATTATGTTGCGTGGAATGAGTTTTAAATCAATTATTTTGCTGTGCTTTTTAATACAGCATAAACAATATGATTTAGAAGTGTCATATGCCTAATGTACTGGTTAAACATTTACTAAATTATAAGTTACTTCATTGGTTTTAGTAACTATCTTAGTTGTATATTACTCTGCATAATTTTTTTACATTCACCGTTAATCTACCACATATAATTAGTTTAGTATGTCTACTTATTATGTTAGTAATGTGTGTGAAGATTTTTTGTACTTAAAACATTACTCTCACAGGTTCCATGGTAACCAGTGACTAACTTTGGAAAGCATGTACTACAGCATCAAACCATCTACAGTATTAGGTATGTATCTGTTTTTCGATTGAAACATTAACATATTTATACATTCTCTTAAAATCTGCAAATTTGACCTTTTATAATAAAAGTAGTATCTTAATACTATGTCTAATAATATTTATTTAGGGTATATTTATATACTTGAAATTACCTCAACAAAAGCGATAACATAAAAGGTTAACAATCTGTAAATATGAGTTTACAGCCTGTAAAATCCTTTAAGAAAACTGCCTTTATAATGAATTTAGAGTAGTTGTAAATTTTAAGAGCTGTTAATAATATTCTGTAGTTACTAATGCACTATTTTTACTAATACTAAAATTGTACCTGTATTATCATCCTCATTACTTTTTTATAATATGCCTTTGGACGTATTTTGAAAAGGTTACTATTCATAAGGGCGTAATATTGTAATGTATTAATTTATAGGTAATGTATATTGATATAAGTAATATTATATTTCTTAAAATAAAATGATAACTTATTTAATTGCAATTTTATGAGTTCTAGCAAAAAAATGCGACATACCCTGGTAAAATCAAAACTGGGCCCATCTATGGTGGGTGGGAAGGCACCAAACTAAGGAGGACACAAAACAAAAGCACAAGTTGAAAGGAAAAATAATATTTATTTTAAATACAAATTACAAAAAAAAATTTAAAGCAATGAAAAAGTATTAAGTCATAATTAAAATAATTTTATGATTTACATACCAAACTGCTTGTCCGTTGACCGTTTGTAAAAAGTTACTAAAATATTTATAAATAAATGTATATCAACATATGTCATTGAGGCAATAAAATAAAAAGAAAAACGACAGAAGAAAACAAGATATAGTAGGCCTAATAAAACCTTTTTTTATAAATATAGACTACAGAAATATATAAAAATAATAAACTATTTAACAAATAACAACATATAGCATAAAAACATAATTACATAATAACAATACAGTACTTTTAAACATATAAAAATAACAAAAAATAAAATACATAAAAATGAACATAAATGGACAGCTACTTGGCTGGGGTTATCTGAACGGAGGTTAGCCAATTTGGGTTACAATAACAAGAAAAATATTTTTAAGTTACTGATTTCAACGTAATTCTGCTGGCAAGAGATTGGCACTTAACGGGAACTAAAAAGTACACAATTATCCAAGAAGCCTGTTAAATATATAAAAAATTTATTAGAAATCATCCGACAGTAAAAAAAAATTAAACTGAACAAAATAAAAATAAAATAAATATATTTATCACTGCAAAACCAGTAAAAGTTAAAATTAAAATTTCAACAATTAATAATTTTATATTTAAAGGCCGGATAAAAACAACTGAAGTTTGGTCACCTGCATCTCGAATTTTTCAGCATGGACACAGTTGGATGGACAGCCCAGAAATGGGTAATAGGTAGCTTCCACTCTTGGTCATAGAGTAGGAGGATAGGTCCAGCCCGTAAGATCCACGCTGCACCTTCAGCAAACAACAGTCAAAAGCCATGTTGGTGCCTGACTATGATACTCTGACCCCGGTGCCAGGGCTAAAGAAACAGCACAGCACACAACAGTTTTAGTCCGGCTATACGCAAAGCGAAATAAAAATAAATAAATAAAGGTGATATAAAAACTTAGTTAAGTTAACAACTATTAAAAGCTGCCATAAAAAACATAAAAAGGTTTGTAAAATAAAATAAAGGCGTTAAAAAGGTATATAGTTATAAAAAAAAGGGTTTTACCTAAATAAAAAAAAGTACAACTGTGTAAACAAAACTTAACCAGGCAAAAATATGAACAAAGGAGAACATTTTTACATAAATAGGCATTTAATTACTAAATCCTGCAATGTCAGGAAAAAGCCTAGTTTTTTAAACCTAGCCTGTAAAATATGACATGTATAAAAAGTAAATATGAATCACGAAGTTTAATGCAGAACGATTATGGAATACAGCAATACGAAATTAAATTACAAAAAACAATCAGTATTAGTAAGAAAACATAATATATTAATTGTATATAAATATTTACCTTTACATCGGCACATGAGCTTAAAAATAAAAACTATTTTACAAAGGGGCAACATCTTTATATATAATTATTAAAAATACACACAAAAGAGAACAAGAAAAATCAATAAACAATAAACCCTCACCCAAAAGATGTTAGCCCCTAGGCATAAGGTAACAAGTGGGAATCCGGAAAATAAATCAGCAAATTTAGGTTCGTAAAAAAAGTTTTGTATACTTTCCATATACTCTATATAAATGTGATTATATTGATCCCTGCGGTTTAAATATTAAGAGAATAAGTAAATATTAACTAAAATGAAATAATGAATTATGATTAAAAAATTATTGTGGTTACAACAAAAAAGAAAGTAGTGTTTTAATGTGAAATATAATTTTGCTAAATGGGCCTGCTTCGCGGTCTACATCAACTATTACTTAACAATAAAATAACTATACATATTAACATAATATTATTAATAATATGAAGGCATATTTAAATAAAATAGGCTGTTTACGTTATAATAATAAAATATTTGATTATCAAAATCTATCGTATATTTATATTTTGTGGGTCAGCTTCGTAACAGCTTAGTACATACTTTTAAATACAACATACATATATTAATTACAACTGAGCACACTTAGTTTTAATACATTCTAAATCATAGGAAGTATTTTTTTTATTAAATACTAATAATCTTAAATAAATATTATTAATTTCTTATCATTTTTAAAATACCAAGTCCTTTTATAATATAACCATTAACAGTTTTTGACGTTGAATGACAAAGGATTAATTTAAATTAAAGAAAAGTTCAAATTGAATCCAAACAAAACTTGATGTAGTTATTAAGGAGATGAAAATTTTCCAGGTAAACACTGCTACAGAGAATGGAAAGAATGTTTGGATTGTCAAAGACTTGATAATATTTTGTTGTTAGTATGTTTAGCCAAATATTTAGCAATTTATAGTGACAAAATGTGTCTGTTGTGTAAATACCTGAAAATATGAGGTTATTACTAAAAATGCCAACTTTTAATTTTATATGCAACTTAAAATTACTAGGACACTTAAAACAATTGTTCAGTTAGTTTACTAGGATGAAAAACTTATGTTGCGTTTTATACACACACACACACACACACACACACACACACACACACACACACACACACACACACACACACACACACACACACACACACACACACACACACACACACACACACACACACACACACACACACACACACACACACACACACACACACACACACACACACACACACACACGCACGCACGCACGCACGCACGCACGCACGCACGCACGCACGCACGCACGCACGCACGCACGCACGCACACACAAACACACACACACACACACACACACACACACACACACACACACACACACACACACGCACGCACGCACGCACACACGCACGCACGCACGCACGCACGCACGCACGCACGCACGCACGCGCACGCACACACACACACACACACACACACACACACACACACACACACACACACACACACACACACACACATATATATTTTATAATTTATAAACATATAACATGCGGCATGAACTTCGTATTTGAATTTTTTTTTTTTTTTTTCAAAAAAACATTGCTATTGTTTCCTTATGATTAATGTTATAGCTAAATTATGAATTATCAGTAAAATTAATTAAGAAATATATCCTATAATTGCTTAGTAATATTTAGTTAAATTAAGGTTTAATTATGGCTTGCTATTTGTTTATGAATTTGTATTGGTGTTAAAGTCACATCACTTTTACAAGTAATTTACACGATAGTTTGTTACCAAAGTATATTTAACTATTTTTTTTATTTTTATTTGTAATTTTCATTTATATAATGTTTTGCTGATTACTTTCTATCTGGTTTTCCGTTTAGAAAATGACAAAAAGCTCCTTCTGGTGGAGGAAACACTTGAGCTTATTTGACCAAGGGTAAGAGGCTTAATGTAAGAACTCCTCATCAGGTTGACTGAGAGATTAACTTCAATGGCAAGAACGAAGGAACTAAGGCATTCCTCCACTAAAATGTATGTCTTAAGAAGTTACTTCCAGCATACACCTTTTGATCACTCTTATAATTTTATGCAAAATTAATATGTACAAGGTATACAAAACATAACATTAAAATGTCACAATAATGTTAAAGGAATTTGTTGATTTAAATTTTAATATATTATAACATGATTATTGTATATATCATACCGTATTTAATGTACTTTTTTTAAATTAAAACGATCAATAGTTCAAAATATTGATTATACGCTACAAAAAAGTACCATTTATGTTGTTTTAGAAGTGCTTTATTGAATTAAGACTTTTATATTATAACTGATAATTTTGGCTGAAAAATTCGTACTAGTGGATCCTGGTTTACTAATTTCTATGATATTTTCTGGTACATCCATACTCTATATATAGTATTAATTTCACATAGAACATAGATGAGTATTAACAACATGATGTTTATATAGTTAAAGAAGTACATGTTAGGGAATATAAGGATTGATTTGATAGATAACTTGATAGATTGCTCATTGAATGCCTAATGTCGGGTCCCTGTTTATCAGATGTTTTACGGTTCAGTACAGGATCGCAACTATTACAGTAACATGCAAATGTTTTGTTGTAACAAAAACCCTGGTGTCAAAAGTAATCCCATTACCGTACTATAAACATCAATCTGAAATTAATATATACAGATTGAATTATTAAATATTCATTGTATAATGCTATAATTAAATATTTCTAGGGAGTTTAAAAAGCAATTAAACTCTTTAATTTCCTTTAAATAAATAAACATATATTTCATGTATAGACATACAGCATTTTTCTCTATATTTTAATGTATAATTTATATATGTGCAACCATGAATAGATAGTCTGAGAAATAAATCTTTTAAATTTCTAATGGAAGGCTTTGTTGAATTGCATTTTATTTTAAAACTTAAAACAAATACACAAAATAATATTTGATAACAAATAAAATACAGTTTTGCTGCAGCCGTGAATAAAAAGCAAATTGCAGCCATATACCCAAAAGGTACTTAGCCAGACGTGTTATTAGTAACATGGTCGGCTACATGATCTGGTGAGTGACGACAATTCAAATGAAAACGAACAGGGAGCACGGAAAGACACTAAAACACACATAGAGTAATGCAAGCTATCCCAGAAACTTCACATTGGGAATTCGACACATTGTCAGAGCCAATTATAAAGTTGATATTTTAAATGGAATAATGTAACGGTACAAATAACTTTCCAACAGACTAGAGTTAATTGAAAAATATTTGAATGAACATGGAGACATGGAATTTTTATAAATCAAGGTGGTGTGTTAGGAAGTCTTCTGTTGGTTATAAACTTATACATGAGTACGGCACGGTCACTTGCTAATGTATGATGTACATTAACATTATTTCACATTATTTAGCAATGGTCCTAACATTAGTTGTATAAAATACTTAAATATAAATAAGCAATTTTGGCAACTTTTTAGATATTTGTATGTAGGCATAAACTGATATGAGTCAAACATTACATTGGCGTAATCCTATACTGATAATAACGCAGAGTACAATAATAACAAGTAAAGCAATAACATAATAATGTCAAATTTTTCATAACAATGTCTATAGAACAACATAAAAAAAAATTTGTTTAGAAGTAGTCGTGTTCATTATTATTACTATTTATTATATGCAACTTATCATAGAGATATTGATGAATATGAGTGTAATGAGTGTAGATAACCGAGTCTAGTCATTGTTATCGGAGTCCATAATATCCGGTTATTACACAATATAAGTGATGTATCTTTATGTCGTCTAGCGTCCACTTCTGGCAAACTTTACTGCTGTAACACTAAATTTTCAAGACAATTCTTCAAGACATTATAATAATGTTGAGGCACTTCCCTGCGTCCTAACCCCATAAAGTGTATATTTGAATTAAAAATATCGGACTGAAACATCAAGGAAAACCCGCAAACGTTTACTTTTTTCACTAATAAACAATATGGTAACACTGTCTCAATGTATTTACTGTCGGAAAACTAAAAACAATTCGTATTGAGACCTAAGTTAAGAAAAACCTTGAATAAAATGTGCAAAACTACACGCATAACAAAAGCGCACATTATTTGTGAATTTCAGCTTAAAACTAACAAATTTGTGATACTGGGGGCCCTAAAACCCAATTTTTAAAAATGCATTTCTTTTTATACTGGTGTTATCTACTCAAGTGGGGTATTATTAAATGTTGAAAAGGGCAATGAATAAGGAGTCCCCAAAACTAAACAAAAAATCTCCGAAAAACGAAAAAAGGATAATTTCACAATAAAACAATTACAAAGCCCATACTATACCGTATTAAATAAGAATGTGTAACTCTAATAATGCAGTAATTAATACCTTTGATTGCTCTTTATCAAAATGCAAACAAAAAATTACCTTATGCTATAATACGATATAAATGTACTCCCTCCATTCAAATTCTAAGTATTTAGCACTATTGATGTTAAAGTTTCATATGCCATATATACATACTGTCTAAGTTTTACAGTAAATACTACATAACCTATTGTAGGTGCATGTTAGTGGGAGGGCCATTGCCAACCTTGCCAACCTAATATCACTTTACGTCTAACGTAGTATTGACTCTGCACAAGAATGTAACAAGAATTTTAACAATATTCTTGATATAAACTATGATAATTTCAATAAAGAACACAGTTTAGGGATTCCAAACACATAATAACCAATCTTATTTAGATATTAAATGGACGGCAACAATGACTTAATACCGTTATGTATAGCCGAGATATTGTACTACCGTTTCAGTCTTAAAGTCACCACTGAGGATGCCACACCATGGCATGGGTGAAACGTTTGGTGATGTAAGTATTGTAAATAACAAATTGAATTGTTATTTAATATAGATTTACCAACTAAATACCAGACGCTTTAGTTGGTAAATGTTAAATTTCCTGGCACCTCAGAAAACATTATTTGCTTGTTAAAAAAAAATACGTAAAACGTGAGGTTAAATCTTTTGAGTAGGTTTACCTAACCAGGAAAAAATCGTTTTTACTGAAAAATCTAACCACTTCTTAAATATCACATTGTAAAAATCTTTTTAGAATAGATATTTTTCAGATGTATGTCAAATATACCAAAGATTGTGTAACTGTTTTATTTATTTATTAAATTTTTAAAATGTTCTGTAAAGTAGAGATTCTGCGAAATAAACAGTTTATCTTATGTACTATAACCAATTCTTGGCCCATTTCAGGCAGTTTTATAATGTTCTTAGGTGACCAGAAACTCCTTGACACCCTTTACTTGTTAGTAACGATATCGGCCAATGAGTAAGGACTTTAAATATTTTCCACAATAAATAAAAAACAGCATTTTTACTAATAAATTATGTTTGAAGAAAAACCCAACGCTATATAAGACCCAGAATAATAATAACTGCATTGTAAACAATACCGATGCAGCTGGAAGGATACCATAATAGACAATTTATATACACAGGGTTTTCAAATTTTTAGGTTCAAAAAGGCCTACAATACATAATCTTTAATATATAGGAGATTTTTAACACAATGTAAAAGAAAAAGATTCTATGTATACTATAAAATAATGTATAGTAGTTTTATTTGGTAAGAAAATATGTTTTACCAGAACAAGGTAAGATCACGTCTTAGATAATTTGTTTTTATAATAACTATTTGCTAACGTAATTTAATTTAAATTAAACTTATACTTATAAATGTTGTAAAAAATAGCAAATTGAGTTCAATTGTATTGCATTGTTTAAAAGAAATAATGATTAAATTATGTTATTACTAATTAGTTTTAATGCTGTATTTCTAATAGTGCTATACTGTATATTGAGTAGGTGCAAAGTGTAAATACAATAAGAAATAAATCTATTGCAACAGATAAATAGAACTAAGTTGGTAATGTGTTTAAAAATACCTTGCCTTTGTATTATATTACCAGAATCTTTCCTGTACGAATAATTAAGTGAAAAAACACCATCATTACAATTCTAGTACACAAATACCGTAAATTACTGAGGACCTCATTAGCCTAATTAAATGAACAGCCCTTGGCAATACTTTATTGTGGGGCAACCACCATTAATGAAAACACTGAACTCTTTTTATTTATTTATTTTTTAAACAAGTCAACTTAGAAAAAAGCTTGCACGTTTTGAATTACACGAAGTAAATAACATACTATTACAAGTTATTTTAAGTCTATTTTTGTAGTTTATCCATGCAACATACTGAAAATTATCAGTAAATCATGCACAAAGCTGCTCATACTTAAAAAACAGACACTGTTTCTATATTTATTTATTTCTTACAGTGGATAAATACCATAATTATAATGTATATAGACAACTGTCATACATAAAAATTAGGCCAACTATACAATGACAGTAAAACCTTTTAAAATAAAAGAATATATCAAATAAAATGATGAGTATAATTAACCAAGCTGGTGGAAGAAAGTACAACAAATATCGTAAGCATGTGACACTTCAGCAAACAAAACAAGAATCAGAAAGCACGTGACACTTCAGCAAACAAAACAAGAATCAGAAAGCACGTGACACTTCAGCAAACAAAACAAGCATCAGAAAGCACGTGACAATTCAGCAAACAAAACAAGCATCAGAAAGCACGTGACACTTCAGCAAACAAAACAAGCATCAGTACGTATATTAACTATACATTAATGAATTGCAATATCACATCTTAAACTATCTTAAACATTGTCAACATAAATAAAATACAAGTCAATAAAATTAGTATCTTAGAATAAAAATATGCAGGTTGACAAATACAGGCAATTAAAATAAGTATTATAGCGTGTATAAACTAACAAAAATTTGTTTGGAAAAAACAAAGAGAAATAAATTCAGGAATTAAAAAAAAACTTTTTTAAGCAGAGGCCGATCTCCTTCTTACCATTACTCTGGCCATTCTATGTGTGAGGAATTTATTCAGACAGAGTAAGGGTCGAACCAGTACAATAGAAGGTGATTAATACTGATAAATCATCCAGTCCCAGCCAGATTTTAACCAGTGCTATCTCTAATCCAAGCTCAAATTCCTGACGCCTCAGACCATTTGGCCATCAGTTCGCCCAGCTAAACTTAACGTAAATGTAAAGTGCGCGTTAAATCAATCCATAAGCACAAAATTAGCTAATAACAACATTATTAAGTTCGAGATACCCTCATACTACACAAGTAGCACTGTTAAGGAGATGGGAAGTTTAGTGCTAAACAATGTAAAGTGGTCATTTTGGATAAAATACTGTCAAAAACTCATATAAGCTATTAAGACTTTATTATTTACAGCTTAGTATAGGGTGGCTCACATGAGCTCGATCTGTATGTTAAAGAACCCCATTTGACTTTCAGATAAGGAATTCTCTTACGTTTTAATTTTCCCTTTATGACGTTTTAAACTGCAGATTGACATTTGCCGTAAGTACTCATGTAGATCAACTATATCTAAGTAAATTTTCAAAAATTTAATTAAATTTAAAGAGGAAAATTTGTTACTAAAGTCTTTGTTACGCTATTTAAAGCAACAATATTTTTTATTTATCTACAAGTGTTCTAATTACTTTTATACAGTCGAAATCATAAATCACTGCTGCAAAATTATATAATGCTATTTTATGCAACGCAACCATATGGGTTTTGGTTAGTGATATATTTAAAAATTAACATGGAAAAACTTCAACCTGGGACTGGTTTTAAAACTGAAAATGAAAATCTTCAATTACGTAAATAACTGTTAATTTTGCCTGAAAAATACACGTGAGAAATTTGTTATAGCCGAATTTTTATGACATTTATCAAAAATGTTACCTGTTATACCTATTTTATACTTCATTAGACTTCACAATTCCTTAGTTTATTCATTTTCAAGCTAATGAATATTCGTAAACAAGACTGGACAGGACAGTATTTGTTAATAGCAATAAAATCTTCTCTGTAATAAAACTATTTCCAAACACGTCATAGAATACAGAAAATCTTACGCACGTATTTAATTTAATGTACAAGATCTTGTTTAGTATGTTTAATAGTCTAAATAAAATCAGGACTCAAAACTAATTTATAAAAAGGCATTTTGATGATTTGAAAATAATAAAATATATTGAACTAAATCAGATTATAATTATCTGGGTAGCTTAAAGTTTTCTCTACCATTAACGATTTATTTACAATTGATTTTTATCTTTTTGAAATTACCAGATCCAAACATTCCTATAGTCTCCAAAAAACTACTGTATTTATAAATGCAGTTTAAAATTGGAAGTACATTAGTGTGCTATTTTTTGTACTACAATATCAGCTTTACTACCATTATACTTTATGTATAGTTTTATAACCTAAATTACTTTTCAACTTTAACATAGAGTAGTTTTGAGATTCGTTCCTTCCAGAGCTACACAAACAACTTTTAACCACCACCATTTTTATAATTTTGATTCTAGACTACTTCTTTAATGCATTCAATATAAAAAATATTATCGTATCATAAAATGGCATTAAATGTGAATGTAAAAACAAACTATGCAATTTTGAAGAAAAATTAGTACATTTCAAAGATTTGACAAACAAATTTAATAATTTCAACATGATTATAACCAACATTTTATATTTATTACGGCGATAACATTTTAAAAAGACCCATTATTGTAAAAAGTTTCTAACATTGTAGTGTACGAATTTTTTACTCAAAATATATTGTTTCTATTAAAAAATAAAATCACATATATTCAAACACATATTACAAACTTGTACTTCAACCTATTTCATAGAAAAAAATGTAAAATAATTTTAATATAGTCAAAATAATATACGTGGTGATTTTTAAACATTTTTTTATTGTGGATATATTACAATATTGGGAATCATAAAGTGGAAGTCAAATTTGAAATTGGGAACTGTCCATTATTTTTTAAGTAGAATAAATATACCAATGGGAACAATTTTGAAATTCCCACCATTTAATTCGTTTTCCCACCATGGTGGCCAACTCGATATATATCCTAATAGAACACCTAGTATTCTATAGGGGTTTCTGATAGCAAAACTAGTGTACAGCCATTTTTATTCTTCAGTAATTTTTGATAAACCAAAATTATATGGGTTACTTAGAGCCCAAGGTTTGATGCAATACAGGTAGGCCTAGGCTTACGTATCTGTTAAAAGAGGCTTAGTAATTAAAATCACTTCCATACTTTAATTAAAATCACGCTATTGTAGGGACATACAGAATTACTCACATTTACAATCATACCCTGTCAACAGTAGGCGCAAGGCCATTGGCATTTCTTGCAAGCGTTCCTTACATATTGCCCTCCGAATGTCCACAGATATCTTTATTACAGGTTACATGTTTGTCACATTATGTCATGTGACGTAATGGAACTACGTTGTGAAAGGGCTGTTCAATGTGCAAGTTATATTTCATTACCTTTTGTAATAAATTTTATGTTTTTTTAGAGTTTGTTGGGTAAGGAATTATCAAAAGATAAAAAACTGATTATAGTTTAAACATAATCTAACAAGTAACTGAAAATGTATAGCTGCAAGTGTCATAATTATGACACGTATTCTAACATGCGTGCACCGAAATGCAAATATTGACAACATTTATTGGAAAACAATAAAACATATTTACTGTTTACATATCAACCCAAATAATAATATCTGTATTGATTGTTTACTATTGAATGTATTAAATAATTATATTATCATATTTGATTGCTAAGATTTTATCTGTTATGTCAAGCTTATTTTCTAATGTTGCCGTTCTTTTTTTTATTACGTTTTGTTATTAATAAATTGCCATCAAAGTTTTACATTTTATGCAATTATATTATAGTTTGTTAATTGAACGTTATATTTCTGAAAATGTAAGTTTATACTTAAGCATTTCTTACAATTCGTACATGATGGTGTAGGGGTTGCTGTACGGCAATACAATTCAAAGATCATATAAATTTTTTTACAACGAACCTCATCCATAAACGTTTATATACACTTTGTTTACAATACAAATAGAGAATGTTTAACCATGCAATTACACCTTTCAACCATGTTTAACCTGCAATACCACTGTACATGTATGGGCGGGCGGGTGGGTCAATACCACTGTACATGTATGGGTGGGCGGGTGTGTCATAGATGGTGCATTCATCCAAGCACGCATCCCTCATCGACCAATGGGTTTGCAAACAGGTATTGTAAGCTCATTAGATACACGGCGAAAGAAGTTTTTTATATTTTTTTTAGTAAAAGGTGTGTTTGCATAATAATTGGAATCCTGTAAACTACAAAGCTAACAAATTATTTTAAATATTATGCATTTCCTCGCTGTAAGATATGATTAAACATATCTGGGTTAAACTTTTCAAAATAGCCACTATTTTACAAGTTGGCAGCTAAAAAATCACTTTCAGGTTTAACAATTCAACTAGCTATTAATCGGCTTTCCAAAATATATTGAAAAAAATCTCCAGCACACTATTCTGCTTAATCCAATACTTTGATATTTATTTTCATATTGATTTATATTTACTTGGTAAACTATGTTAAATGAAATATTTACAAAATAAAACTGGAGTTTAAAGCCGTAAAACCTTTAAGAACATTTTGAGCTCTTTGCACCTCTGGGTAAGTGCAACTTCAAAGATATACTAAATAATATATTAGCTTTTATGCCTCGTAAATGGTTGTTAACCAAAATAGTTTACATTCTGTAAATATATTAAATTGGTTTTTTTATGTATGTATTCTCAATGTTATTTTATTAACAACTCGCTTAAATAATTGTTTGCTTAAAGGTGCATTTTTAAATGTATAGCATTAATTTGATTTAAAATAACTATTGTATTTTTTATAATTTTATTAATTCAATATACAGAATACTTTTGTTATTTTAATTTTTTACAATTACAATATTTGACTATACAAATTATTAAAATCTAATCCAAAATTTAACCAGAATCAACATAGATTAACTTTTATAGTAAATTAATAGTAGAACTATAGTATTTATTTCTTTGTAACGTGGCTAATATGAGTTTACAGCATTTCAAATGAATTATTATTTTTATTGTTTACAATTACTCATAAATACTAATTTTGGGTAGTTTTGATTGGGTTACATTACTTTATTGAAAAACATTAGTTAACACATTGATCCTCGTGTTTAGAGTTTAATTTAAGCAAATGTCATTATGATTTATTGTATAAATATTATAGGTACAAATTACTTATATTATATGAAATTCATGTATAATGGAATTCCAACCCGACTTTTTTACACAAATATTCCTATTATTTTATGTGATAATACGATACTGCAAATGTTTTTTCGTGATATCTGATACATTCAAAAGTTTTAGAAATGTGAGATTACTGAATGTTTTTATATTTTTATTGTACGTTATTTTTAGCAAAATTAATAATAAATACATGTCATTAAGAATTATTACTGTTTACTCTTGTTAATTGAAATTGTGTAAATAGGTATTTTAAGGCAATCTTATGTGATCGTAGTACATACGTTATACAATTCGTATGTTACCTAGAATTTCATAATCTATTGTATTTATTAAGTGTTTTCCTACCAGTTACACAAAATACATATGATGTATTTATAAAACATCCATGTAAAAAATAGAACACATTTAGCAATATAATTTATACGTTTTTCAAAATGGACCTGTTTCTCCTGCCATCTCCATTTAGGCAGGAGAATTATTTATATCGCAACACACTTATAGATTAATATTTTTTTCTAAAATCATCACCGATGTGCAAGAGTGATTACCTCACATCAATACACCTCTCACTTTGTATTGTAGTCACTCTTCTATTTCTGTTAACAACAAGACAAGTTACTGGAATGTCAATTGTTCCAAAAAATCAATTCCCTGGAGTGATATTTCTCTGCTTTTATATTATTTGTGGAAAAAGTAAAGTTTATACAGGAAAAAAATACGCTTTTGTAAAAGAATAAAGGACAGTTGTTAACTTTATGATCTCTAAGTCACTCCTATAAAACTAGCTCATACATAATATGCTAAAAATTATTTATTCAAATACGTTGTATGTAAATATCACATCTTAAACTAAATCGATTAAATTAGCTAGTCACTAAATATGAAACAAATTCTCCACTAAATTAGCTGCGATTCAACTTCAGATCTCAAAGTCGGTACTGGTGTCGCAGTGCTATAACCCAGCTAACCCAGTGTTGAGGATATTGTAGGCGATAGGTTTCTTGCTCGGTCGTCTTAATACCTACACGACGTCGGCTCAAAGCTTACAATCGACTTGGACACTAACAAAAAAAGTCTGGGGTGTCCCTGTTGGATGGCAGTCAACGTTCGGATGTTGTGTAGGGAATATAAGTGAGTGTCAGACTTGTCAGTTAGCTGTAAATCAGACCAACACTACGTAGTTTGGATTCCACGTAAATCTGAAAGTGTCATCGTTGGCCTATCTATTGGGCTACTAATGAATAGTCCTTTATAAACTAAGTCGAACTCATATAGTAACAATGACTACACTCGTTCATCTACACTCATCACCTATTTACTTAATATCAAATAACTTCACGTTTAAAACGAGTTGCGTGTAAACTTCAAACCACTCATATCTAACTAAGTCCTAAATTTAAATGAAATGTATTCTCCTTTAAAAGAAGTTGTGCGTCAAGTTTTTGCCATATCTCCAAGTCACTCATATCTAAATAATTGATTATCTCATATCAAATATAATAAATTCTTACTCAGAATTATTTGTGTCAGATCACTAATTAACTCCTATATAACTAGCTCATTACTTTACATCAGCTTCAGACCCCTGACTAACTCCTACCTGACTAGTTTTAAACTTAATATGAACAACATTTGCTTAAAAAGTAAGATTCAGTTATCGACTTAACTACCATAAAACTAGCTGATATTTTGATATGAAATAATTTATTGCTTAAAAGAGCTGCGTGTCAACTTCAAATCATTAACTAACTCCTACCCAACTAGCTCAACATAATATTAAATAACTTCTTACCTAAACGAGCTGGGTATCAGCTTCTTAGCTATGAAAAACTCCTACATAACTAGCTCATAGCTTAATATAAAATAAATTATCGCTTAAAATTAGTTGCGGATAAACTTCAGAGGTCGAACCAACTCCTTCCTAACTAGCTCCCAACTTAATATCGAGTAAGTTCTTGCTTGAAACGACCTGAGTATCAGCTTTAGATCTCTGAATAACTCCTATCTAACTAGCTCATAACTTAATATCAAATACATTCTCGCATAAGACTATTATTGGGGATGGCAAATAATTAATCATGTGATTGAGGAACTGAAACATAAATATGGCTCATTAAGGACAATGAAAGTAAAATATAAATACACAATCATTTATTTTATGAAACTTCAACTGGCAGTTCATATGGGCCTGCAGGCCTGCCCATGAGCTTTAATGAACAAGTGCAGTGAAAATATGAACCTTAGACCTTACAATAGTAACCGTTAACCACTGAGCATCCATGCCATGATTTTGTAATATAAAACAAGTTATGATTGAACACAAATGCGTGAGTAAATGAGGACAAAATTTAGAGTTGTTTTTATTATTCGTTTTATTCTAAACTTTGTTAAATGAAACCAATCATATTACTGTATATATAAAACATATGTAATATTTCAAGAAATAATATATAAGCAGAGAAATATCACTCCAGGGAATTGATTTTTTGGAAAATTGACATTCCAGTAACGTGTCTTGTTGTTAACGGAAATAAAAGAAGAGTTACCATAATACACACTGAGGTAGTCACAATTGAACATCGGTGATGATTTTAGAAAAATTAATAATCTATAAGTGATTTGCGATTTAAACAACTCTTCTTTATTGTTAGTTTTCTTCACATTCTTTTAGTATGCTAAAATAGTATTTTGTCATTCAATATATGGTCTGTAAAAATTAAACAATTGGTACATAAAATGTGTTATTGTGTAATACTATGAATGAACAAAGTCTCTTGAAAAAAATTATTAAGTTGAACCTAAATAAGAGTGTTACAAAAATAGCTATTCCAATTAAAACAGATAATATTATTTATTCGTAGTTTGTTATAAAACACTTAGAATAGAAAACTATCTACAAATATAAACTATATAAATGTTTGCAACTCCATGAATATACACTGCCAAAGAACGGTCAATCTAATAAAGCAGGTATATTTCTATTTCTATTTTAACATTGTTAATTATGTGTGTTTTTGTATACCTAGAACACAATCGAATAATATAAGTGTCCTCATTTACAGTACATTGCTAGTATCATAATATTATAATTATTGCGTTTCTATGTTTAAATAAAGGAAGAAAAACATAAGTCGTATATACAAAATGTTGAAGGGAAATTTCAAATACGAGGTATTTTTTAATTAATTAATACAAATATATATTCTTTGGTAGTTGAGTTAAAATTTGTATAAGTATTATTGTAGCCCGGTTTGTAACTAATAAACGATGTTCTATGTGTTATAGCTCATAAAAAGGTTTGTAGTATAATTTCATAAACACAGTCGTTGTTTATATAATAAAAAATGAATCCCTATTATATCTGCCTAATGCACTAAAGAAAGTTTTATTACGATATAGTTACATCAATTACTTGAAACTTATATAGGATTTATAAACACATTACAATGATAAGAACGTTCAGTTTCTCTTAATTGTTGTTTATATTAATCGTGATTTAAAGGAACAAAGTTTAACTAAATAATGCATAAATTAATAATTAAATCCTTAATAGATTTGCTTATTTAATTTTAATGAAAATTTTGTAATTATTTTTTAAATTTTACCTTGGATATTACAGTAATTATGTTACTCTTTGACGAATGTTTATGGAGTGATAAAACCAGGCATCAACCACTAATCTGCAACTCTGGCATTTTATATGAACATGTTGACATGCCTGTCAATAACAGCCCCTTTACATGCATCACTGAGATCATTAATACTATAATCACTCAATATTCATTCGTATGGATTAATAATGTAGCATAAACTTTGATACTGCTCTATGACCAATTTGATTGCTATCGTTTAGTTAAAAAAAAAAAAAAAACGATAAGCCCTATTAATGCACCAATAATAAATATCATTTATCAAATAAAACAAGTATTTTTATTTACTTGATTATAAGCGATACACTTCGTAATAATTATTAAGGTAACATTGGTGTATAACTTTATTGTGTATTTATTCTTAAATGAATAGTATCTTAGAAAGTGGTTCTTGATAAAAAAGTAAAGGTTTGCTATTCCATTTAATTTCTACCAAGATATTTTAAAGTTAAAGTTGCCCAACCTGCTTATGATTTCAACATTAAATAACTTATCTTTCAGAATACTATTAGTATGATCGTCGAGATAAACTTAGTGTGTATTGATTGTGTTGCTGGCAGTGAATAGAAGTCTTATAAAAATACCTTCAGTATCTGTAAAATCTCCCACTGTAAAATTAGAATAAACTAAATTACGTAAATACTAGATTTTCATATTCAGTCAACTGCAAGTCGACCTTTGTCTGTTATTCATTATTATATGACCCTTTAGAAGAGTTACACCAATTCTAATACGAAGCGTATATACTGAATTATTCTTTATTTAATATTTTACTTTATCATATTATTACCTTCAAATTACGTAACTACTTAAGCTAGAATCAGATATCCAAGTAAACCACTGCTGAACTTTCTCTGCAACAGGAAATTGGATAAGATGTACTATCAGCTTTCTGTCTATTAAAATGTCGGTATATGAACTTTGGCTTAGCAACTGAATTTACGGGCAAAGTTGACGCAATAACCTCCTGTGCCTGCCACATACGTGACGCTACAGTCAAACTGTAATGGCTTCGGTGTTATAGACCTGGCGCTGGTGTGATATAATAATGTAAACAGGGAGATTCCTGAAGTTTCCCCTTTTCTACAGATGATTCTACACGTAATTAAAATGATATATCCTTTATAAAAATAGGTCCAAAATGATTTTACAGCGAGTTAAATCTAACAAACCTTTTAAGCTTGATTCTTCTGACTTTTGAAAATGTACATTAAGTGGCAAATAAGATTGTATTGTGTAAGGTTTTACCTGGAAAAGCATTAACAATAATTGTCAATGTTTGTAAATAACTAAATAATTGATTAAAAAAAAACTTACTGTTTTTAAATACAAAAAGTATAAATTGTTTATATGTTATTAATTTTAAAGTTCCCTAATTTAATGTATTGCTCTTTTGACTAAGTACAGAAAGTTCGTTCATTGGTTTATTTACATTTGAAAACCTAAGACAAGTGAATTTGCTTAATTTTTTCTAACACTTTCATCCTTATAAATTATTCTTTATTAAGTGTCGTCTCAATAATTCATCTTCATTAATAATGCAGTTCACCAATTACAGTTATTATTAATACTTCATGTTAATAATAAACTAAAATCATTGTTCATTTTCAAGGAGTAATTTTCTTTCTCAATGCATTCACAATGTTATCATACGATATATATTTTGCATATTATTTTCGCAGCATATTCCATTCCAAACTATGCTAGCTGACTTCTGAAATTAACCTAGTTGTAACAAAACCTTGCTGTAATTTTGGTAGGCTTACTGGAAAACCAGACCTATGACACAAAACAGTTATCTCTTGATAATTTATAGCCTAGATAGTCCATACCACATGTCCAAACAGTAACATCCATGACCTTTACTAAAACCACTGTCCAATGTATTTACTCCCTGAGCTGAATGCACAAAAGTTTTTAATTATGCTGATTAAAAATAAAAAATTAAGTCTTATAAAATTTATTTCTTCCACATTTTGGTATACAGCCTATATTGCTGTTGCAAATTTTAAGAACAAATCCCTTATCGGCCCTCTAACTCAAACTATGTTCTATACTGATAACTACCAAAGAACCTGGATATGCAGCTATTTTTAGGGAAAGAAAGGCTTCAATCTCTATCAGCAGTGACTTATTCTTATCTGATGTAATAACCGATTGTCATGCCTCACTTATTTCTTCATTACACGACCACACATTGATTAAGCTACATTATGTTAGGTTAGGTTAAGTTCAATAAGGTTTGGTTAGCTTAAGATAAATGTGGTAAGAAGAAGAAGGTTAACTTAAGATAGCTTTAGTTGGTTTAGGTTAGATTTGCTTAGGTTAGGTTAAACTGCATTAAGTCATGTTAGAGTAGGTCAGGTTAGACAACTGAATAGTTCCCTTTAATATAGATCAATTGAAAATAGTTTGAGTTTGGAGGAAAGTAAATGAACTTGACAAATTTTTAACTCTTGTATCTCGTTCTAATATTTAAATTAAGGAACCATGTTCAACAAGAGAGGGAAACAATACGAGCGTGAGGAAATATATGAGAACATTACCCAACAGGATGTAGACTGTTCCACTCAAACATCTCCGGTTGGGTTGGCGCCAAAACTGACGTGACTGTACGAGAACCATGTTCAACAAGAGAGGGAAACAATACGACCGTGAGGAAATATATGAGAACATTACCCAACCGGATGTAGACTGTTCCACTTAAACATCTCCGGTTGGGTTGGCGCCAAAACAGACGGGACTGTACGAGAATAAAACGTACATTAAAATAAAAAATCGATTCGTCCATTTCTTTTACGGTAATCATTTCGTTACATGACGACATAAAATAAACGAAAGATACTTTAACTAATGGTATTGCCAGATCCTACTGGTGTATTAGATATACTTTCATTTATTGAAGTGAAAAATATGCGATATTTTGATCTGGAAAATCTAAACTTAATAACCATAAAACAACTATTCTCTTCATGTTCTACTGTTACCTGACTAAAGGTGTTATTTGATGTAGAGACCAGTGTTTTATGTGTTATCGCTTTTTACTAACGATGAAAGTATAAAGTTTAAATTGGTAAAACGATTAAACAGAGAAAAGTAAATATTGATACAGCTTCTCAGATGTGCAATCTAGAGGAGTGCTTTTAGCCATTTCACACTACTCCCTTACGTGCAATTTACAGACTTTCTTCTAACTGCGAATGGGGTTTAAAATATTAATTTCAAGCACATCCGTACATTTATTCTATATGAAGTTTAAAGTATACAAAATAGTGAATTACTTGCTATGATCATTATGTATATACGAGCCCTTGTAAAAAAATACATAAACTGTTTGAATTTCGTGGGCCCATTTAGTCGTAGGTTAATCCGCCTAAAGTGGATATTTTTGTAGAGATCAGCTGATTACAACGCAATAAGTAGATTGTAAATATCATTATTGGTTGCTCAGCAGCAAGAGCACAAATAATGCATCACTGTGCAGCAAGCGACATGAACACGTGATGCATATACGTACAGTGGTACTCACCCACCCGCTCACCCATACACATACAGTGGTACTCACCCAACCATACACGTACAGTGGTGTTGACCCACCCGCCCATCCATACACGCACTGTAGTATTGACCCACCCGCCTACCCATACACGCACTGTTATATGTGAAGAGAGTTTTTTCATTTGGCGGATTATGCAATGTGATATTTGAATGAGGAAAGAGTTGCTTTAAAATGTTGTGTTAAACTCGGCAAATCGGCGAATGAAACGCTTGATATGCTCAAGACGGCTTACGGTGACGTTACTATGAAGCATGTTACATGTTTTAAGTGGCATGTACATTTTAAAGATGATGGCCGTCAGTTGACTGAAGATGATATGAGCGTCTTGGACGGCCTACCACATCAACTGACAACTCACATGTCAACAAAATAAATACCCTGGTTAGGGAAAATCATCGTCTGACTGTCAGAGAGCTTGCCAAGAAGTGTGGAATATCAGTTGAGTCATGTCGTGATATTTTTACTGAAAAAATGTGTTCCACGACTAATGACTGGTTTGCTCATCATGTGCACACTTGTGAGGAATAGCTAGAACGTTCAGAAGAAGACGAAAATTTCTTGTAGGGTTATTACAGTGAGCTTGCCTAGTTTTTTTCCAATGTGAAGGTATTGATGACATTTTTTTTCGATACTCAGGGCATTATGCACTATCCGTACCTCCTAAAATAGTCTACAGTGAATCAGACTTACTGTATTGAAGTTCGTAAACGTCTGCGAGACGATATAAGGAGAAAAAAAACTGTAAATGTGGAGGAGTCTTGACTGGTTTTTTCATCGTGACAACGCTCCAGCCCATTCAGCCCTCAGAACTCGTGAATTTTTTTCCAAAGACTCGATGACTGTGCTTTCCAACCGACCATACTCACCTGATCTAGGTCATTGTGTTCTTCTTGTTCCCAAAACTCAAAAGGCCTTTGGAAGGAAGGAGATTTGAGACAATACCTGAGATTAATGAAAATGTGACGAAGGAGCTGAAGGACATCACAAAAGAATCTTTCCAGGACTGTTTCTAACAGTGGAAACACCGTTGGAATAAGTGTGTGCGTTGGGGAGGGGAGTACTTTGAAGGGGATCATGACATGTAACTTCTCAATAAACTAAATGTTGTGTTATGATGTCAGTCTATGTATTTATTGAACAGACCTCATACAAAATGTACAGTACACTAGTCGTAAGCTAACAAAATGAATCCTTCTGTAATGATCCATCCCCTCATTACTATAATAGAATAAATATTATGGTTTTATTCAGATTATTAGCATTATTTATTAAATATTATTGAAGTATTATAAACTATTAAAGAAAGAATGAATAGTAACTCAAGTGATTTTTTCAAATTTGTTGACACATTATGCTATTAAATATTACCAGAGGAGACCACTGCAATCTTCGAGTGCCAACCCCATCACTCGGTGTGCTTGTATCACCTCAGCCTTCCACCTCAGTCTGTAACTCGTGTCTACATCACCAGAGGAGACCACTGCAATCCTCGAGTGCCAACCCCATCACTCGGTGTGCTTGTATCACCTCAGCCTTCCACCTCAGTCTGTGACTCGTGTCTACATTACCAGAGGAGACCACTGCAATCCTCGAGTGCCAACCCCATCACTCGGTGTGCTTGTATCACCTCAGCCTTCCACCTCAGTCTGTAACTCGTGTCTACATTACCAGAGGAGACCACTGCAATCCTTGAGTACCAACTCCATCATTCGGTGTGCTTGTATCACCTCAGCCTTCCACCTCAGTCTGTGACTCGTGTCTTCGAGTGCCAACCCCCGTGCTTGTATCACCTCAGCCTTCCACCTCAGTCTGTGACTCGTGTCTTCGAGTGCCAACCCCCGTGCTTGTATCACCTCAGCCTTCCACCTCAGTCTGTAACTCGTGTCTTCGAGTGCCAACCCCCGTGCTTGTATCACCTCAGCCTTCCACCTCAGTCTGTAACTCGTGTCTTCGAATGCCAACCCCATCAATCGGTGTGCCTATATCACCTCAGCCTTCCACCTCAGTCTGTAACTCGTGTCTTCGAGTGCCAACCCCATCACTCGGTGTGCCTGTATCACCTCATCCTTCCACCTTAGTCTGTGACACGTGTCTACATTAACAGAGGAGACCACTGCAATCTTCGAGTGCCAACCCCCATGCTTGTATCACCTCAGCCTTCCACCTCAGTCTGTGACTCGTGTCTTCGAGTGCCAACCCCCGTGCTTGTATCACCTCAGCCTTCCACCTCAGTCTGTGACTCGTGTCTTCGAGTGCCAACCCCCGTGCTTGTATCACCTTAGCCTTCCACCTCAGTCTGTGACTCGTGTCTTCGAGTGCCAACCCCCGTGCTTGTATCACCTCAGCCTTCCACCTCAGTCTGTGACTCGTGTCTTCGAGTGCCAACCCCCGTGCTTGTATCACCTCAGCCTTCCACCTCAGTCTGTGACTCGTGTCTACATTAACAGCAAGAGGGAAATTTAAGTCAACAGAAAACAAAATACTTTGTGCTGTTTTTTATAATTACAAATTATTATAGTTTTAAATTTACACTAATAATAGGCAATCATACGCTGGCATAAGCATTGCAAAAATAAATAGCTGTTACACGTAGTCCTGAAAACACTGTCGTGAAGAAAGTCATTACATCCCTTAGAGCCAGTGGTGTGGAGCCGAAGTTATTAATTACACTGCTCATATTTTCCCACCGTCCTTGGCACTTAAGCTTTAAAATAATGTTAATAAAACTCTACTATTTTCTGTCTACTTCGGGAACATTTGTTTAACTCAGTGTTGCAAGTATTCACTTTGAGAAAGTCTGTTTAAGGAAGTATTACGAACTACCTAAGAGTTCTATTGGGATTATTTTATTATACACAAAGTGTAGTAGAATAGTACAGCACAACGACTAAAGTATTTTTAACAATTGCAATAGTAATAATTTCGTTACACTCTGAATAACAAATACTATGTTGATTACTATTAAGTGACATGATTTTTTACTTACCTGACTTATACAGGAATGACTCGGCTAGACCGCGTCTTTAATTCTTATCAACGCTTTTATTATAATGAAGATTAAACCAGCATTTAATATAATGCTTATTACTACCACCAAATAACTGAATACCACCATTAGTTGTCGGTGAGTGAAACATTCTCTTATTGTAAGTCGTTAAAATATTTAATTAGTATCAATGTAATATATAGTATGTGTCTTTGATATTAAAATATATGTTAAATTCAAGCAAACAATAGCTGTAAATTTTAAAATATTAAAATAAATCTTTAACAACCAAACATGTATTTTAAGAGATCTATCTCCTTTCGACTAGTACATAGGTATTTGTAATAAACATATCAGAATACAATTTACGAAATTTTAAGAGGCAAGTTACGTAAATATTTTCCTCACGACGTAATAACTATGTACAAACAAAAAATATACTCTATATATTTCCTTTTTTTACCATCAGGTTTTTTGCTTTCAAATTAATTATTAGTGGCTAATAGTGTTAGCAGTACCTAACATAAATTAGAGGTACTAATTATAAATTCCGTTTACGTAGTTTTGATAATATTACACTTCATAATATTACAGTTGTACATTCAATTATTAGTTACCAATCGTTATGTTACGGTAATAGTTCGTATTATTGATATTTAAATTCCATACTAAACAGTTTATATGCATATTTGTATATGTATTACCTCCTTACTTATTAATTTTTGGACCCAACAAGGGAACGCTATTCATGTGAAAACTAACTTTCAACCTTTTTGAAGAAAAGAGGAATTCCAAGTAATAGTTTATTGTACCTTAGTAGTGGACATAACATTGGCATTTGTTGAATAGAGTGTAACCAGGTTTAATTTTATAGTATGAGGAAAGGCAAGCGAAAAACAATATTAGAGAGTTCAAGATATGAAAAACTTTATTTATGAGTTTATACTCAGATATATTGTGTAAAGTTTGTAAGAAAAAAATTAGTTTGTTGTTATTCAGTTGTCTCAGCCATTATAAAAACCACAATAGTCACATTACGTTAAGTCTGTATAGTAAATATATTTTTAATTTTTTGCAACACAGTAATGTATGCAACAAAAAAGACAGTAATGTATGCAACAAAAAAGACAGTAATGTATGCTACATAATGGCAGTAATGTATGCTACAAAGATGGCAGTAATGTATGCCACAAAGATGACAGTAACGTATGCTACAAAGATGGCAGTAATGTATGCTACAAAGATGGCCGTAATGTATGCTACATAATGGCAGTAATGTATGCTACGAAGATGGCAGTAATGTATGCTACAAATATGGCAGTAATATATGCTATAAAGATGGCAGTAATGTATACTACATAATGACAGTAATATATGCAACAAAGATGGTAGTAATATATGCTACATAATGACAGTTATGTGTGCTACAAAGATGGTATTAATGTATTATACAAATATGACAGTAATGTATGCTACAAAGATGGCATTAATTTTTTGTTGGGTGGATATTGAAATATCAACATTAGCACATCAAAACAGTGTTTCCCTGGTATACAAGTTGAAATGGAACACCACATTACGTATTCAGCCACGTACTGTAATTAGGCCTACCCCAAAGCATATCGAATCCCCCAGGGATTAAGGATGACCTAATTACAAAGGTTAGCATGATTGCCTAGTGAGGTTCCTATTTATGATCATTGGCAATAATTTCGTGTTGAAATAGTAAATGTAAAAGTGAAAATTACATATCCTTGTTCGTTTTAAAACAGGTAGAACCCAAAAAAATGTTACAACTTTAATAACTAAAAGGATAAACAAAATATAGGTATTTAGTTTAAAAAGCTTAACTCCAAAGTAAAATTAATAAAATAATAATAAAATGAGACAAAAATAACATTTAATTGGTATTTTTTCACATCGTAGTTAAGATTTAAGTTTTAATTTATCAATTCACAACAATTTTAAATTATCAAACTTAAATCCTTATATACAATACGTGAAGCCTTTTATTTTTCAACGTAACTCCACCCTTATTTCTTGACCAATTTAAACGGTTGAGTTGTCAACACATTTGCCTCTGTAGTTGTGAAATAAGGTCTTAATTATTCAATGGTTTCACCTTGAAAGGTGTGGGAAGTCCTCAAAATACGTGATAGTTCCATAAGAATAACATGGGGAGAGATTTAAATTAACCGAACAGCTTTTCAAATGTAAATAATGATTTCCAAAACGTTTTAACAGCTGGTAGAATGTAAACAATAGTATTTGTAGTATTGAGGAGGTTAGATCTGCCATATGTTTAACCAAGGAATGTTGTAAACATGGTGTTATTCACATTCGTACGTAGGGCTCCACTGGACTAGACTTAAAGTTTTCAATTGTAATAAAATGCAGTTATCTTATTTATTCAATAATCCATAAGCCGTTATACAAAAAACAAATTACAGTAAATGAACACATTTGAAAAAGGGTAAGTAATATCAATAATTTATACTAATTTGTATCAACGCAATTAATATGAGTGAGATCATGTAAATAAATTTAATAATGTAATTTTACGTTCGACAGTTAACCTATTAAAATAAAATAGATCCTTAACAACCAAGAGATCTCTCCACTTTCGTTTAGTATATAGGTAATTGTAATAAACATATCAGAATACAATCAACGAAACTTGAAGAGGCAAGGTAAATATATATATATATATATATATATATATATATATATATATATATATATATATATATATATTTATTAATATATTTATTTATTTATTTGTAGAAAATGCACAGCCTAAGGCCGGAGGCCATAGTGTAACGAGCGCAGTGAGTTACGGGGTTCACACGTGGTGTATAGGGGTGTCCCTTGGTTTACTGTTTATATGTTTAAGTACCAAACAAGAAATTGATTTCTAAGAGTTTATTACAACTACTGTTATTGAGAGCTGACATTGAAGGTCCTCACAACCACCCAAAGACGTATGCCATGGATGCCCAAATCTACAACGTGTCTGTGGGGGGGGGGATAAAATGAACAATATTGAGAAATGCATTGGTACAAGCTTAACCTGAACTGTCTCCATTTCGTTCTATAGACCGTATTTTAAATAATAGGTTATATCCATGCAAGAAAACGTACTCTCCATGTGAGTTCTGATTAAATGTTCAATACTGTAGTTCCGTATTCATACTTGCACAATTTTCCTGTAATTTATTTTCACACACACACAATATATATATATATATATATACACACATATATATATATATATATATATATATATATATATATATATATATATATATATATATATATATATATATATTTTTTTTTTTTTTCTAGAATGTGGGAGAAAAGTAAAACAGCATAAGATCATGTGTAAAACATCTTGTTTCTGAAGAGTAGAAACTTAAGTTTTGATCGTGACCGAATATGGTATTCTGTAATATTTATGACTCTAATGATATTAAACTATTTCAAATGTAACCAAATATAACCAATCATTAGCAAAGAACTTAATCTAACGTAACCGAAACCAATTTATACCAACCCACCTCAGGGTATATTAAAATATTCTGGCTATTACTTTATCCAGTTATAATTAACGGTTATATTAGTCAGAAATGTAGGTTAACCACCGTTTAATAATGCGTTAAGACTAACTCGGAATTTCAAACTATACATCAGTTCATTATTTATTAAAGTTTATATCTCATATATTCCTAAATAAAATGGGTATTATTAGCTTGGTATATTATTTGGGCCGTAATTTGTTTTTTAGTGTAATTCATAAAGGGAATAATAAAGTAATTGATGCAAAATTACGCATGTGTTATCATTTACATATTAACTTTTTGTTACGTTATAATCTTTGATAAATAAACAATTATCAAACACTGGGTACAATATTTATTTAAAATCTAATTAAAGAACTAAAGATAATATTGAAAGTAAATCATGATTTTTGTAATAATTTTACGTTTATACGGTAACATATACGGTAAGTAACTTATATAGGGTAAAGATTTTGTATGTGCTTAAAACAAAAATAACTTCAAAAAATATTAGTCTTATATATAGACCATATAAGCTGTACACTACAAATAAAGTCTTATGAAACAGTTTAGATATAAAAGGAAACTGACAAATAGTAATAATATAGTGTATCACTTAATAAGACAATAACTAAACATTTGCTGTCTGTATTAATTGTTTTGCCTCAGTTTGGAATGGAATTTTCATAAACAACTGACGTATAATACTGAAGGTAGTTACGTAATTTATTGTATGTATAATGTTCAGTGATCGTTGTTTATCCAAGTACCGTGACAGGCGTTAGTAAATATAAGTACTGATAGTTACAGACTTGAATGAACGCAGATTTGTCCAGTGTACATCTATACATCACATGTAGTATCTAAAATAATGAAGGAATTTTCATGTTAATTACGACAACTAACATATGTGACTTCACAAATTTATGTAGTACACATTTAAAATCAAACACAAACTAATATTTGATAGATTTTATATTTTATAAATGTACAAAACGTTTATTTAGAAGTATAATAAAGCACTTTATGTGTATTTCAAGTGTAAACCAATGTTGTATGTTTATGTGGAACTGAAATGTTCACTTAGTGTTCCTTTATAAACATAGTACGCTTTTAAAGTAGTTTTATAATATTTTTTTTATTAGAACTATTATTATAACGTAAATTGTCAATATCACGTGTTCCTTAACATAGTAGACTACGGAGTTTTTTCATGATACGATATAACACACACACACACACACACACACACACACACACACACACACACACACACACACACACACACACACACACCCACACACACACGCACGCATGCACGTTTTTTTAATTTTTATGATTGTTTATTTATTTGTTTGATCAATGTAATTTTATAACAAAACTAACTGTGCAGTTGGGGCCTCGCCCCCTAAACCCACGTCTCTTCAATTGATCACGGATGCTACTCAATCTTATCACAGTTGCTATCCTGGTTAATCATTGTTGCTACCTGAGTTGAAATCATGTTTGTCTACGGAATATAATAAGGCTGCCATCAAAGCTGTTAACGAGTGCTGTGCCGTTAGCACATATTACGATCGTCCCACATATATCTCAGCCTTTTTCTATATGTTGATTTAGATTTTGTGTTTTTCTGTTCTTTTTTGGTGTTCCTGGTTGAGCTTTATATTAGATTGATTTGGAAGTAAATTAAAGATAACATAGCTAAGGTTGGTCATTCTAAAATCTTGATTATTGAAACTAAGACAGCAATTATTTAGTTAATTAGTTTTAATTTCTTTTATGCTAACATAATAATTTCACTAAAATAAAAAAATATCTGAATAAAATAAGAACAGATGACAAATACTTTATAAACTATTTCAATATAAATTATATAATATATAGATTTTATTACCATAAAATGGTACGCTAGAATCCGTCTCAGAATCTTGGCATTTGATGCAATTGCCTTTGACCTTTTATTTTCAAGTCACGTATGGGATTGTTCAGGGAAACAAAAGAGGAGCCAACATCAGATAGATATCACAGAGGGGTGGGTTACAGGAGCATTGGTTCTGAAAACAGGTGGTGGGGAAGTCAATAAGAGTTAGAACTAAGCTTTGTAAATATTTCGCTTAGTATTTTGCTAAATTCAGTTTAATTTATATTTACTAATTTTATGAAAATAGTATATTATTCTTTTTTAAGCTCACACTTGCTAGGAACCTTAAGCTTCTTTTAAAGTTTTATGATTACATTTGTTAAATATAGTTAAATTTGTATAGTTTATTAGTGGTAATTGGATTGAGTTATTTAATACTAATATTAATATCGTAGTAAGTAATTATTTAAATTTATTTATGTTTGAGTTATGTCATTATGTTCATGCTTTCATGTTAATTTTTAATTGCCATTCTCTTCTGTAATGTATTTTCTTTTAGCTCAAATCAAAATATCATAATAAAACTGTGCGTATTAGATGAGATACATTTTTATATGAATTTCACTAATAGGATTTTAATTATTTAGGTTTAACAAATATTTCTTCTAGTCATTTATTAATAGTTTCATTATTTGCCTCATAATACAGTTTAATAGTACTAAAACCTTTTTAATTGTTAATTTATTTTCATATTCCAATGCTTGATTAAGAACTAATTTTAAGAACTATGCTTAATTATTTACTAGTGTTACAGTCACAATACGATTTCTTAATTATTTTAAAGAATATTTCATTCATTATCATTTGTATAAACAAGAGAGTTTGTTTTAACAATATGTGGCTCATGAGTTTCTACGGGTTTATTACGTATATATTTTTAATTGAATTGAATAGAAACCAGTAAATTGGTCGGTAGCGTAGTTGGTTCAATCAATTAGCTTCAAGTGCTAAAGGTTCTCAGTTCGATCCCAATCAGAGTCAATACATTTTGTGAAGTATCAGCTGATAATCACCGGCTGTTCACTTATCTTTGGGATAATAATTAATGACTCTTTCTAAGGAACAGTAGGCCCTAGTTTGTAACAATGACAACATTCGCTCATCACAGTCATTTAAAATCCATATTCGCCCATATCTTGACGATCGGCGTCTTATGAATAAATAAATGAAACCTATCTTAAAATAAATATTGTGTGTAAAAATTTTGATTTTCTATTACTAAATTTTACTATCTAATTACCATAACTTGTTTTTAATAAAATAAAAAGTAGTCCTGTTATGGAAATCATGTTTGCATTTCATACGTTGATGCGTAAGTTAAATTATTAATCTATTAAATATATTACCGAGAGTTCACAGCATATTTTCCTGTTAACATATAAGACACAAGAACAGTTATTTGCATCACTAACAAACTCAAAGTAATAATCAAAAGAAATGCTATGGACCGATATTTTTATGGCATAATATTGTGTCCCATAATAGAAGTAAAGTAGTATAATATTTTCTAAATACTTGTAACGTTTATAGTACAATAGACTTAACAGTAAAACAACGTTACTTTATATACAGACTGCAAGGTGTCGATAAACGTTGCTCAGTACAGGGATTATATTTATAGCCTGTTACCACAATATATCTTGCAATTTTTAACAGAACATATTCGACAATTAACAAGATAATATTATTAACGTTGTAAAGCAAATATTATGGAAAAACTATTAATTTTTGGAAATGTAAAAACTAATATTTTACATTTTATGCTCAATTAGTAATTATTGGTAGTAAAGAATTATTATTTTTATAAATTTGTGTACGTTCTCTAATATTGATATTTTAATGTTTATGGCTTAATAAATCGAAATATTGCACATTTTATTGGTGTTTATCGCCCATTGTATTGCAATTTTTTTAAACAAAAATAAACGTGCAATAAGAAAAATTTTTTTTAACATCATGGCTTTTCTTGCTCTTTATACACCTTCGGTTGTTTCTTTCGTTCACAAAAAAAGCATTTTTACTGTTAAATACACACGAATGAGTATGACTTCCAATCCAATAACTATATATATTTTTCTGTTCACTTCAATCGCCAGTTTACATGGTCCTACAGGCCTGTGTGTCAACTTTATTCAACGAGTGAAGTACCGACCGGTGGCTCATAGGGATTCGAAGCTTGGAACTTGCCCTCGGCAGTCCGAAGCCACCACGTGAGCCCAGTCCTTAAAGTTCCTCTCAACAACCACAGTTTATCAAAGTTACCTTATTTACGATGCAATGAATCTATATAACGTACAATTTAATAAAATAAAATAAAAACTGATCATAACATTGTTTGCAGAAAAATAAAAGAACTCCTTTCACAGGACCCCTACAGGACTTCTGTTGATGATTGTTGGCCCTTCAAATTTATTTTGTATATTAAAAAGTGATTTTTTATGTATATAGATGTAATCTAAGATACATATAAAATGTATTACTAAGATTCATTACTAAATTCCTGTAATTTATAATTACATGAAACAATTATTAAGTACTGTTTTACTATTAAATTTAAGAATTTTGTAGTTAACTGTATGAATAATATTCTACTATAAAACGCCAGAGATGTAGTACCAAGTTATTAAACTGAATTTGACTCAACAATCTCATTCATGACCAATGTTAATGGAATAGGAGCCAGCAACTTATGACGTCACACACCACACGTTATCACTGCTGATGTAACCTGAATAATGTACGTTTGAAGTGATTACTATCAGCACCTGTCTTGCCCCTCAACTTATGACGTCACACACCACACGTTATCACTGCTGATGTAACCTGAATAATGTACGTTCGAAGTGATTACTATCAGCACCTGTCTTGCCCCTCAACTTATGACGTCACACACCAAACGTTATCACTGCTTATGTAACCTGAATGATGTACGTTCGAAGTGATTACTATCAGCACCTGTCTTGCCCCTCAACTTATGACGTCACACACCAAACGTTATCACTGCTGATGTATCCTGAATAATGTACGTTCGAAGTGATTACTATCAGCACCTGTCTTGCCCCTCAACTTATGACGTCACACACCAAACGTTATCACTGCTTATGTAACCTGAATAATGTACGTTCGAAGTGATTACTATCAGCACCTATCTTGCCCCTCAACTTATAACGTCACACACCAAACGTTATCACTGCTTATGTAACCTGAATAATGTACGTTCGAAGTGATTACTATCAGCACCTGTCTTGCCCCTCAACTTATGACGTCACACACCACACGTTATCACTGCTGATGTAACCTGAATAATGTACGTTCGAAGTGATTACTATCAGCACCTGTCTTGCCCCTCAACTTATGACGTCACACACCACACGTTATCACTGCTGATGTAACCTGAATAATGTACGTTCGAAGTGATTACTATCAGCACCTGTCTTGCCCCTCAACTTATGACGTCACACACCAAACGTTATCACTGCTGATGTATCCTGAATAATGTACGTTCGAAGTGATTACTATCAGCACCTGTCTTGCCCCTCAACTTATGACGTCACACACCAAACGTTATCACTGCTTATGTAACCTGAATAATGTACGTTCGAAGTGATTACTATCAGCACCTATCTTGCCCCTCAACTTATGACGTCACACACCAAACGTTATCACTGCTTATGTAACCTGAATAATGTACGTTCGAAGTGATTACTATCAGCACCTGTCTTGCCCCTCAACTTATGACGTCACACACCAAACGTTATCACTGCTGATGTAACCTGAATAATGTACGTTCGAAGTGATTACTATCAGCACCTTTCTTGCCCCTCAACTTATGACGTCACACACCAAACGTTATCACTGCTGATGTAACCTGAATAATGTACGTTCGAAGTGATTACCATCAGCACCTGTCTTGCCCCTCAACTTATGACGTCACACACCAAACGTTATCACTGCTGATGTAACCTGAATAATGTACGTTCGAAGTGATTACTATCAGCACCTGTCTTGCCCCTCAACTTATGACGTCACACACCAAACGTTATCACTGCTTATGTAACCTGAATAATGTACGTTCGAAGTGATTACTATCAGCACCTGTCTTGCCCCTCAACTTATGACGTCACACAACAAACGTTATCACTGCTGATGTAACCTGAATAATGTACGTTCGAAGTGATTACTATCAGCACCTGTCTTGCCCCTCAACTTATGACGTCACACACCAAAAGTTATCACTGCTGATGTAACCTGAATAATGTACGTTCGAAGTGATTACTATCAGCACCTGTCTTGCCCCTCAACTTATGACGTCACACACCAAACGTTATCACTGCTGATGTAACCTGAATAATGTACGTTCGAAGTGATTACTATCAGCACCTGTCTTGCCCCTCAACTTATGACGTCACACACCAAAAGTTATCACTGCTGATGTAACCTGAATAATGTACGTTCGAAATGATTACTATCAGCACCTGTCTTGCCCCTCAACTTATGACGTCACACACCAAACGTTATCACTGCTTATGTAACCTGAATAATGTACGTTCGAAGTGATTACTATCAGCACCTGTCTTGCCCCTCAACTTATGACGTCACACACCAAACTTTATCACTGCTTATGTAACCTGAATAATGTACGTTCGAAGTGATTACTATCAGCACCTGTCTTGCCCCTCAACTTATGACGTCAGACACCAAACGTTATCACTGCTGATGTAACCTGAATAATGTACGTTCGAAGTGATTACTATCAGCACCTGTCTTTCCCCTCAGCTTATGACGTCACACACCAAACTTTATCACTGCTGATGTAACGTGAATAATGTACGTTCGAAGTGATTACTATCAGCACCTATCTTGCCCCTCAACTTATGACGTCACACAACAAAAGTTATCACTGCTTATGTAACCTGAATAATGTACGTTCGAAGTGATTACTATCAGCACCTGTCTTGCCCCTCAACTTATGACGTCAAACACCAAACGTTATCACTGCTGATGTAACCTGAATAATGTACGTTCGAAGTGATTACTATCAGCACCTGTCTTGCCCCTCAACTTATGACGTCACACACCAAACTTTATCACTGCTGATGTAACCTGAATAATGTACGTTCGAAGTGATTACTATCAGCACCTTTCTTGCCCCTCAACTTATGTCGTCACACACCAAACTTTATCACTGCTGATGTAACCTGAATAATGTACGTTCGAAGTGATTACTATCAGCACCTGTCTTGCCCCTCAACTTATGACGTCACACACCAAACGTTATCACTGCTGATGTAACCTGAATAATGTACGTTCGAAGAGATTACTATCAGCACTTGTCTTGCCTCTCGTTGTCAGACTCTGGGAGGAATGTTTTGATATAATGTATGGTCTATAGTTCAAGTGAAAACTCAACAAGCAAGGATTGATTAGGGAGTTAAGTATATTAATTAATTAATTACTGGTTAACAGAGTTTAATTACTATATACAGTAACAGATTTCAATGTTAATTCTGGCGTATACATCACGAAGCTCTCACGTATTTACATTAATTTGACTATTTCGATTAAAAAAAGTTGGTAAGCTAAAAATAATATTAAATCATTATTTTTTTTACATTTAATAGACTACACATTTTGATGGAAAGCAGGTTTTGCATCTTAAATTTTTAATAAGACAGGGATTTTGGAACTCCTTTATAAATTAGCTTAAAATTAACTCTTTTATGTCATATTCAATGTTAAAAAATTTAATAAACTTACACAAAACTAATTATTTTTACATTGTTTTAAATATTTATATTTATAAAAGATTATCTATTAACGCAAAAACAATCACAGACTGAGGCCGATGGTCATTGTGATACAAGTGCAGTGAGTGGCGCGGTTGGAAATCGAAGCGTCAATAGGTCTCTTTTTTAATACCTTTTCCTAAAACGTGCATTTAATAAAAGCTGCAACATGTAGCAATAAATGTACCAAATAAACACATATCAACGTTACGTGGGTAATACGAACAGAGAAACAGAGGTCGTATACACACACGCTGAAAGGATTTTGAGTGATATAAACTGAGGTATGGAGTAGTTAGTTCTTCAGCTCTCAGAACAGATGTTAGGGTCATAAACAACAAATTTATAAAGAATTATATTAGTGGTATCTGTCAGAGAGGTGTTCCCTGCAACCATAATAAAGCGACATCAGTTTCTTTTTCTGTTTGGGAAAGCTTGCGTACTATCAGATTACAGTATTATAAAATGACGACAAATATCACACCAAACGGGTCTACTTATCTTCACTTAACATATAGACAATGTTATCTCAACCACAGTGATACTCCATGTTACTACAAGAGAAGTTACTTAAGGCTGCGAGTGTCTCACTTGTAAAACCGTTCTGACAAGGCTGAGAGGTGATCCCTCCCTTGGATTGTAAAGTAACCTATGGTCTGATGGATAAAATAATGGTTAACTAATTTTACGCGTTTTAAAAATTATGAAGGGTCCTACTAATAAAAATGTTTTATGATTGCTAGATCATGTTATCATTGTTGTATTCTTTAAAATAATTAGTTTGATATAATAGTAAAATGTTTAACGTAATATAATTTTATGACTAAACTAACTAATAATTTAGTGACGCTTTTCTCTTAAAGGTATTGAAATATATAATACTATATTTTATTTAAAACTAGCAAGGTTTCCAAAGTGTTAGCATAGTAAAAAACTACATAAATTGATAAATTAAAAATATTAAAAGAACAGTATTTGTAGGAAGCTTAGCCCCCTTTTGTACAATATCAAATTTAAACTATATTTCACAATTATTGATATTTAAATAACAATGTATAAATATCCCAGTAATAAATTGATTAAATACCTATAAGAATCGTAAAATATTGTTTATGGATGCTATGTTGGAAAAATATGTACGATGCTTAACCTAATAAAAGAATATCATACAAAAATTTAATCTGTGATTACAAAACTGTGTGACTAAAAAACGGAAGTTCAGTTTTGCTACGTGACATTTTCATAATAAACCAATGAATTTATGAAAGCTGCATCATCTGGGAGTTGAAAGTTTATCACTATTGGGTTAATAATGTTTTTTTTTTCAATGGCTTTTACTTCATTACGTCAGTAGCGAACTATGTTTTCACACAACTCATTGTAGTAATAAATCATTACTAACTAGCAATAAAAAAGGATAAAAGAAGTAAACTTTGATCATATAGTTGATTAATTTATAGAAAATACAATGTATAGGTGCTTTGTTGAATGCATTGTTAATTAGGTTTGTAAATTATTCGTCTTATTTCAGCTGTTCTACAATACATATATACTCAATTAATTCTTAATCAAATTAAAATTTATATTGTTGCAGTTCAAAAAGTAAATCAAACATTTTTTCTTCACTTTATTGATGGAGTTATTACCCATTAAACATTTTCGAAAATATACACACATAAATGTATCTAACCAATATAAAAATAATTCAAGGCATGGAGTACAAAATACACTGAAAACATTGTTAGCCTTACAAATAAGTATAGTTATGATAATTTCTTTGAGTAATTTTTTTTTTTAATCTAAAATAGTCCATTAGATAATCCATTAAAAATTGTAACTATTTTTTATATAACATTTAGTTTTCCGTGAAATTTCTTTAAAATATGTTAAATGTATGTTGATCTTTAACTTTAGTTGTTGTTAATAATATATTATTTTTGTCATTTATAGTTTACTATTTGACATATAACTGGAACTGTTTATATTATGTAATATATAATACACTGTACAACTGTATATCCATTGTATGATAAATGTTATGCATTACAGTCATTATCTTATGTATGTTCAGTCTAGTAATTAAGCATATTTTCGACAGTTACTGTATAAACTCCATAATTTAGTTTATATTTTGTTTCAAAATGAAACTAGAATGAAATATTGATAATGACTGGTGTAATTTCCATAGTAATTAAGCTGGGAACACTTGAACACAATCCAAATGTCCCCGGTGACTAATATAGTCCGGGACAAATTAGATTAGCTATCACTAACTGTACAGCAGTGAGATTACACATGTACTGTTACTATAGCACAATGTTCAATTTAAAGAAAGGCAAATAAATGCTAAGCCTTTAAACCATACTACGATTGTGTGATATAGTACTGATTTTGTCATATTATAAACTAAATAAGATAATATACTTTTGAATTAACTGACTATAAATTATTAATTTACAATAATCTGGGATCAGAATACTACAATGCAGTCCCAAATATTTTAAAGTATATGTTATTGTGTCATTTATTTACTTTTCATGTAACATTTTCAGCCATAAGTGATACGTGGATTCTCCATGGTATGTCTTTATTGCTGTCATTCACCAAGATACGAGAATGCCTTATGTATTGGAGGAAATAAAAGATTTTGCTTATGCTACCTAACCAAGGATAAATCACCTCAGAACTATATTTATATGAAATTCTCGACATCGTCCATCACGTTTTTAGACTAATAAAACTGGACATTCTTGACTCAAGAGATCTTTTTTAAATTACTCATGTAGTTCATGTTTCTGACGTCCATCAAGAAAATCCTCTTTTAATGTAGCACCATATTGACTTATTGTTAACATTTTGCTTCTTTAAACATGTTGTACACATTAAATAAATGTTATACAATCATGTAATTGATGCATAGTAATAATAAAACACATTAAATATTAACAAACAACTACATATATAGTTAAATGTTTTCTTACTTCAGAACAGAATTTGTATCGTCACGTAGGGTTGTAAACATATATTGCTCTCAAGTCATTGAACATGTTATTAGCTATAAACTGAGCAATGGGGATATGGAAAGTTTAAGGAAGGCAATTCCAAGTTAAGACAGGTCGTACAGCTACAATACTCCCAACCTAGGAACAATAAATAATGCATTTAATATTGCCTGTCTCAGAACCTTGTTGGTGAACGGTGGTATTATATTTAAGGAAGGCAATTCAAAGTTGAGACAGGTCATAAAGCTTCAATACTCCCAACCTAAGAACAATAAATAATGCATTTAATATTGCCTGTCTCAGAACCTTGTTGGTGAACGGTGGTATTATATTTAAGGAAGGCAATTCAAAGTTGAGACAGGTCATAAAGCTACAATACTCCCAACCTAAAAACAATAAATAATGCATTTAATATTGCCTGTCTCAGAACCTTGTTGGTGAACGGTGGTATTATATTTAAGGAAGGCAATTCAAAGTTGAGACAGGTCATAAAGCTTCAATACTCCCAACCTAAAAACAATAAATAATGCATTTAATATTGCCTGTCTCAGAACCTTGTTGGTGAACGGTGGTATTATATTTAAGGAAGGCAATTCAAAGTTGAGACAGGTCATAAAGCTACAATACTCCCAACCTAAAAACAATAAATAATGCATTTAATATTGCCTGTCTCAGAACCTTGTTGGTGAACGGTGGTATTATATTTAAGGAAGGCAATTCAAAGTTGAGACAGTTCATAAAGCTTCAATACTCCCAACCTAGGAACAATAAATAATGCATTTAATATTGCCTGTCTCTGAACATTGTTGGTGAACGGATTATATAGGAAAAGGGTTTATTTGATCTGTTGTGTATTAAAAGTGGTTTTATATTATAATTCTCTAGTCGAATATCTGTAATCTTCTCGTATGATACTGAACTTCATTTGGTTTAGAAAGATGTTAATACTTGCTGGGACTTTTATCCAAGATAACATATATTTGTTTTTTCTCCGAATCTTCCCATTTGGCAAGATATCTATCAAAGTTCTGTGAAAATCAGATATAGAAAACCACCTTTTCGTCTACTTTTCCTGTTAACCTTAAATCTAATCTAGTACAAAACTTACAGTGATTCCTCCCTGTTTTTCACGCTTTGTAAGCCTCTTTGTTAAAAAAAGAGAAATAATATTAAATGTCCGATAAGTAATACTTATTTTCTCCTTAGCAATATTTTGTTGTAAATAATTTAAAATTGTAAAATATTATTTATTTCTAACTAATTTTAGGATCGATTAAGAATTTTCGTTAAAAGTTTCTGGATATCCAACAATTCTTAAGTTATGTTGAATAAGAAAACATATTGGAGTCCTTAATAAAAAGAAGTGAAAGTTCATAATGGTCTAATTCCATAAAAATCCTATAAGTTAGTGATGATGAAATAGCACATACAGCAATAATGAAACTGTTAGAAAAGAGGTATGTTGACGCCCAGGTCTGTAGGCCCATGTCAACCGGAGGGGGAAGTAAGTTTGGTGGGAGGAGTATTACTGCAAAGCTTGGTAGACGTTTAATAGAGTGTATGTAGGCAAACCCGAATCCTATGGCTGGTCCTTATTTTTGCGTTTGCAGCAGTATAAAAAATGGGAATACATGTTCATAAAGCTTTTAGAAATTATAAGACCGGATGAGTGCGGAAAATAAGTGTACAATAGATTGATGAGAATTATAAAATGGATAGAAGAAGATTAAGAGAATAAACAAGTAATCGAGACGTTGGAGCAGTATAGATAAGACGTATGTGGCACAGATAAACCTGCATAGAGAAGTCGAACTTGCACTCTCTAGTTTTAAATTTTAGATATACAGTAGTACATATTGTAAATACATTATATTATAAATAAATAAAGAATGAAAAGAAAAAAGAAATATCCTTGCACAGCATTAATTCTGTGAAAGAAGAATTTGGCCCATTGTACCTCCTGACGTCACCATCCACGTCAAAAAAATTACCTCACCCTCCCTCGAACGTCACAATCAACATCCCTTGACGTCATGAAACAATTATTGAGTTAAAATCGACAGATCGCACTACTTTCAACAGATTTTTTGGTATTACTGTCTGGTTTATGTTGAAAACATTTGCATATTTATATTACCAGCCACTTTGATGTGGAGCCCAGGACTTAAAATTGATTTATGGTACTAAAAATTTAAATATATGTATTTTTCAGTAGCTAGTATTTATAGACTAGTAATCCAGTATTATTAACTAGTATTTATTACCTTCATAGAATGTTTAGTATTTAATATTTAATTTTTCGTATTTTATTTTAGTTTTAAGTAAAATATTAAAATATTAAAATAAAAACTATATTTTTTATAAATTATAGCATTACTCACAATTTTGAGCTACCTTTTTATCGTAAATTCACATTTAAATGTGGTGTGGGATTTAATTAGATAATTACCAAACAACATGGTTTACTCCATAACAACTATTTACCTAATATACTTAATAGATAAATAATAAGTGATCGTTTAGTAATGCTTTGTTTTATGTAGATTTTTATTCATATGGGAGTGAAATTATAGAACATTACCTTAATATTTTTCCCATCATACAAATCTAAATGTTCCTCTTAAAAAGTTTATTTAGAACTTTTAAATAATGATGAATAAATCATTAATAAATTTAGTACGCGACATGTATATATGATATAGAGGAGAGCGGGGCAAGTTAATACGGGGGCAAGTTGAGACAAATAGGATTGTGGGCCTAAGCGCATGTGTTGACAGACAGCAATTGATCAGAGCACGTTGTTTACCACCACGAAGTATCTGACGGAGTTCTATAGTGAACAGACAACTTTATGCGTTTTTATTATTAAGAATGTGTTTTCTGTCGTCCAAAGTAATTTTTGATCACTGTGTTTGAGTGTATATACTGGAAAGAAGATATACTTCAGAAATTTCATTCATGGGCTCACTTGTAGCATATTTAAAGGTTAGAGTCTTGTGATAGTTTCATTTCGTTAGTCTTTCTACTTTTGAGTTTAGATTAATATTTGAGACAAATATACACTGTGGGCAAGTTGATACGAATAGCTGGGTGCCCCCAGGTTGGTATGAATAGTGTATCAACGTACCCCAATATAGTAAAACTTAGGTTGTTGTTATTTTTTTACAGAAATATGGTGCGGAACTATGTCAGGAAGACAGATAGAGGGAGAATATCAAACAAGAGCTTTGAAAAAGCATATGAAGCCATCAAGGCCCGAACGATTAGTTTACGGGAAGTAGCCAATGCCTTCGAAATTGACAAAATGACTTTGCTTATATTTATTTAAAAAAAGATGAATCCAACGGAAAAGAGGTTACTATGGGCTATAGCAAGCCAAGGCAAATTTTTACAAACAAACTGGAATCTGAGCTTAAAGAGTACATAGTACATTCATTTAAAATTTATTATGGTCTCACTCCACAAAACATTAAAGTATTAACTTATGAACTTGCTATAGCTAATAGGAATTTAATATATGTTCCTGATACTTAAATCAATCATATAATGGCCACTAAGGACTGGTTCACATTATTTATGAAAAGATATGATCGACTATCGATTAGAGAACCTGAAGCTACAAGACTTGGACGCGCAACAAGTTTTATTAAAACTAATGTCTATGTGTTTTTTGAAAATTTTAAAATTACTTTGGAAAAATTCAAATTTACAAACAAGGATATATGGAATGTAGATGAGACTAGTGTACAAACAGTACAAAAGTTAAATAAAATTTTAGCAGAAAAAGGAGTACGCCAAGTAGGAAAAGTTACGTCAGCAGAAAGAGGACAAACTGTCACTATGGTATTAGATGTCAGCGCCATAGGAAACTCAGTTCCTCCGATGTTTGTTTTTCCAAGAGTGTTCTTCAAAGACCATTTTATCAGCAATGGACCACCAGGATGCATCGGAACTTCTTATCCGTCAGGATGGATCAAATCAGAATCGTTTTTGAAGTTATTATTATTATTATTATAAACGGTTAACACCATTATACAAATGAATATATTCAAAGATGGCTTATTGGTAAACTTAACCTCATATGTGCCAGTAAATTTCCACTTAAAGTTAAAAGAGATATATTACAAATTATAACAAAGAAGATAATAACAAGAACACATATGATCAACGAATTATAAATAGCTAGAATAAATCAAATTACAATAATAACAACGTAATATCAACATAATTAGGTAAACAAAGTAACAAAATTCATGTAAATATATGTAAGTATATGTAAATGGTAGACAAACAAACAAAACTTCAATTTACAACAACAACCATACATTAAGATCTGGAAAGATGCGAAGCATAACATACTAATACAACTAAGTAACCAGCAAGGCATAACTCAATAATAATAAGGTAATTATAATAAGACAATTTGTGTAACCTCACTACTACCCAGTGTACTACCTAACAAAGAAGCTAATAACAAGAACAATAATATGTTAAAACTAATAATAATAACAAGAACACATATGATCAACAAAATATAAATATCTATGATAAATTAAATTACAATAATAACAACGTAATATCAACATAATTAGGTATACAAAGTAATAACATGCATATAAATATATGTAAGTATATGTAAGTGGTAGACAATCAAACAAAACTTCAATTAACAACAACATCCATACATTAAGATCTGGAAAGAGGCAAAGCATAACATATTAATATATCTAAGTAACAAGCAAGGTATAATTCAACAATAATAGAATAATTATAATAAGATAATTGGTGAAACAAGGTAGCAGTAACACATTAGGTAGTAGCGAGGGCAGATACATAAATAAGCGCCAATCTTCTAAAAGATTCAAAAGACTGGCCAAAGAATTCAAGCTGTGAATCATTCCCCAGGTGCAAGAGACGAGGTATCGTGCTATGGTACCTATAAACAGTTGGATAGTGGTGCTTTGCAAAAGTTTGAGTCAGCCGAGTGCGACGTGGAACATGGATGTCAATCCGCTGGAGAAGTTCAGGACAATCAACCAGCCCATTCACAATCTTGAACAAGAAGAACAGGTCCAGGGCTATTCTTCTGGCCATAAGAGAGATAAGCCAATATTGATCAGCAACCTGCCGAACATCAACATCCAGGTAGTTCTGTCCATCTCTGATACCCAACAGACGAAGAAAACGCTTTTCAACTAGATTGAGGGAACAGCAGTGGCCGATCTGATGAGGTGCCCAAATAGTGGAGCCATATTCTAAGATAGGGTGCACAAGAGTCACATACAAACACTTCAAAGTCTCAGGGGAGAAAGTATTTCTAGAAGCTTGAGCTATAAGTCCCAGAACCCTGTTCGCTCTAGCACAAGTTTTTAAGACATGTTCGCCAGGATCAAAGTCAGGTGTGAAAAACACTCCCAGGTCCTTTACCACAGTCACTCTCTTCAACACTGATCCACGAAGGCTGTAGACGAATGGAATTGGCAGTTTAGATCTTCCAAAGGTCATAACCTGACATTTAGACGCGTTCAGGTGCATGGCATTCACTTCATACCACTGAGCGACATAGTCCAAATTCTTCTGAAGCAAATGCTGGTTGCAAACTGACGAAACTTCATGGTAGATCTTAATGTCGTCAGCAAAAAGAACAAACTTACAGTCCAAGAGACTACCAATGTCGTTGATAAATAGGCTAAACAAAAAAGGGCCCAGAAGAGACCCCTGAAGCACTCCTGACGTCACTCGTACCACAGCAGCCGAGAGAAAGGAAGCAAACTTGACCTGCAGTGTTCGTCCAGACAAATAACTCTGAATCCACTGGAGTAGTGGGCCAGTGAATCCAAGGGCTCTGAGCTTGGCAACAAGATGAGAATGACTGACTCTGTCAAACGCTTTAGAGAAATCCAAATAAATACAGTCCACTTGATGATATCGTGAAAAGGCAAAGTATACATAGTCAGTGAAGACGCAAAGGTTCGTGACTGTAGACCTTCCCGGTCTGAGCCCATGCTGCTCAGCAATGAAAACATTCTTGAATGTGTAGGACAGGAAATCCAGGATGCCTCAAAGACCTTAGCTAGCACAGACTGCAAAACTGTAGGTCTGTAATTGACAACATCAGACATATCACTCTTTTCTGTGATTTAGTTTATTGAACATTTTCACGACCACGTGAGATCCACAAAAGATCATCCTTGTTTGTTGGTTTTGGACAACCTGAATCGCATCTGTCAATTACTGTAAAGTGATTAATTTCTGTACAGAAAATGGCATAGTCATGCTGTCTTTCCCTCCACATACTTCTCTTCGCCTGCAACCCTTGAAATGTCTGTGTATGGGCCTTTTAAAAAATACTACTTCGCTTCAGTTGACGATTGGATGACAAATTATCCAGGAAAAAGAGTGACAATCTATGACATTCCCGGCGTTGTAAAACTGGCATTGCCTACAGCAATAAATCCCACAAATATCATATCTGGATTTAAAGCGACAGTAATCTCACCCTACAACAGAGACATTTTTACTGATGCTGACTTCATGTTGAGCTATGTAACTGATTGAGAGATGACTGAGCAAAACAGTTCTGCCAAAACTACCCAGGCCGGTACAAGCAGCACTGAAGACCCGCAAACCATAGAACCCATGCCTTCTATGAGTAGGGCGTTTCCCTTATGGTGAGTCCTAAAGATATTCGTCCCTATCTGAAAGCGGGAGAGCGAAAAATCAACAGAAAAGGAAGGAAACCCTTAAAATCTGCTATTCTAACTAGCACACCTGTGAAGGAAAGGCTGGAGAAGGAGGTGGCAGAAAAAAAACCCAAAAATAATATTGTCAAATCAAGAACAGTCAAGAGCAATTTATTAAGCACGATCGGAACTGATTCAAAGGGATTGAAGAAAAAGAAGTTAGTTCCAAAAAAAAGAAAAGATCATAATTGATTCTGATACTGGCGGAGAGTATACCTTGTGTCTCGTACGTCTGGATTCTTATTCGAAATTTAAGCCAGGTCAAGACTGGATCCAATGTATTTCATGTAGAAAATGGGCTCACGTCGAATGTGGCAAAGACAGTAAAATGTATACTTGTATTCATTGTACTACCTCTGGTTTGTAATTAGTGATTCTGACCAAGTTTTTGACGAAAATCTAATAAGATGTTTGTATCTGATCAAAAATATTCTTATCTTTATTATCTGTACTGTCATAACCAATAAATAGGTACATTACTTTGATATTCAATTGAGAGGTCAATTTCTACCTTAATGTCAATTTACTTATAATTTATACACTTGTCTCAACCTGCCCCCCGCTAGTATCAACTTGCCCCCTCGCAGGGAACACTGATACACTTTGCAGTATCGTACAAAAATTGGTAATTTTGTAGAAAGTTTCAATTAAATAAAATCGTCAATACATCAGATAGATGCACAATGAAATAGAGTAAAATAATATATAGGTGTCGATCAAAAAATATTTAACATTAAAGTTCAAAAAATGAAAATATAAATTTTGTCTCAACTTGCCACGCTCTCCTACCAGTAATGAAACAAACGAGACAGCTAAGATTATTAATTGGTTGATTAGTGGCAATTTTAAAAACGTAGGTTCTCAGCTCAATTATAATCAGTATCTCAACAAATTTTGTGATTATCTGATAACCATCAAATGTTTCTTTGTAATTGGGCTATTATTCAATGACACTATCCAAGGAATAGTCTGTAACAAAGACTACGTTCACTCATCTACATATGTAACGCTTATTACACATCTATATTCGCCCATATCTTTAAGATTATCGTCTTAATAATAAATAATTTAAAATATTTAATCTTATACTAAAACGCATTATTTTACTGATTTCATATGTTTACTGTGGATTGCATATTCAGAAAAACAAAATCAAAACCTGCCCAACTGTCTTTAAACAGTCGTCCCAGGAACCAAAGAGAATATTGCCATGAAAAATGTATCGAGGGGATTGAGAGCATTTCACTTCCTAAATTATTAATTAATTTATATGTTTCATTTTCGGAATGTTATTTCATTATTACTTATATAGTTTTGGGGAGTAGTAAGAAATAGAAAACATTTTAATTCAACAATTTACCTTAGTGGCTACTTGTACTTTGGATTGTTTGACAAAGTCAGCTTAATTAATATGACAAGTGATGAATTTATAATTTAAGGATGGTTATTCTGAACCCGTACCGTCAGTGAAGACCGTTTACGTATCCGAACTGTTATTTGTTTTCTAATAAATTTATTATGTTGTTTAGTTTTACGCAATTACATATTTAATTATACATTTTACCAATAAGTAGTTTATAGGGAAAATGGGACTTTCAGAGAGAACGTTTTATCAAAATAGATGTATATTACAAAATATAGACCCACAGATTTAATTATTGAAGACTCAGTTGCATATATACGGCTAAGTTTGGTTATCTTTGTAGTAAAACAAGTTGGCTGATTTACAAATAACATCCCATAGTAATCAAAAAACGAGTTATAAGCGATGTTTGTTTATTGTTATTGTGGCACTTATCAAGAAGCATTTATTGATATTACAATTTTAGTTATAAGTAAAATGCTAAAGGCCACTGTAGTTTGCCATACAGGAGTTATGTACTACTATTGGGTTATAGCTAAAGCATATAGTATATAAATAATTTATAATTTTTACTCATTTATACTGTATTTATACTAAAAGGAGCAATGTTATTTATTTAAATAGTCTACAAAATCGATCGGGTCTAGAAAAAATATGTATAAATACAGTTTGTTTACTTTATTTTATAAGGTAAATGTATGATTTAGCCAATTACAAGAGGTTCTTTTTTTTTTTTTTTTTTTTTTTTGAGGGTGAAGGAGTTGAAATTAATCTTAGAGTATGGAACGATACTTTAGAAAAGTAAATTAAAACCTGAAGGAGTTTTTTACTTGTTCTGGACCTTGATAATCTGTTCACAACTACTAATTTTTTGTTTAAGAAGAGAATTTTTGTTTTTAACGTTCTAATAATTAATAGTTACAATAAACCACTTTCATTAGTCTTACTTCAAAATAAGTATAAAAATAAGGTTAATGAAAAAACTCTCTTTGGATAATTAACTGACAGGGATAAACTATTGTGAATTTAACAGAAGTACTTATAGATTTATTTGACCAGAAAATGGAAAGTCAATAAAAGTTAGCTAATATGCTTAGCAATTAAACTTTTATGAATAAAATTATACCTCAATGATATTTTTTTTTAAAATAAGTTTGGGTTGAAGATTTCCAAATCAATGGTTTTTACCAAGTTATTGTAAGCTTTAGTGTTAAATTTTCATCGATTGTATGAACACAAAAGGAACTTGCAAAACGTAAATAATGTTTATTTGCTTTACGTGTTGTGTATCTTTATATTTTAACTACATCTAAGTCAAGACCTTTTTTAAAAATAATTTGTGATTTGTGTTGTTAGGATCTTATAGTTTTGGCTTCACATTTGTTCTTGTCTTATTCCTATTTAACGCTTACAATTTGAAGTAAACGATTTATATTCTTAAATTTTTCTGTTATAAAATAAACATTATTATTTCAGAATATAAGTAGTGTGATTAGCAATATTTTCAAATATTAAATATTGTTTTTATTATGATTTTTTGGGACCACACTGCTTCATTTGATAAATTTTGTTTGTTCCCTTTCCAATTATTTACTAAGGTTTTAAAATTGAATTTGGAAAATAATTGTTTAGACTTCCTTAGTATTCGAAAAATGTACTAAATATTTTCAAATATTATAAAAATTAAAACACCTTTGTACAGACCCTAATTTAAAATACAACAGAACATAGGTTAAACCGTTTTTACGTAACCCTATGTTCATAGTAAAAATAGATTTTCATCATCGATTTTTAAACATTACAGTAGATATAAACTGAAATATTAAACACAAAAAAACATGTCTTTTTTCAATGACCTTTAATTTATAATGAAACATGGAATACTAGTTTTTTTAACCATATAATCAAAAGATTTTTAATATGAGAAATTTAATATTAAGCAACTGTCAATTTTATCTTGTTAAAAATTATAAAGGCATGATATATATTTTATAAACAAAAGAGTAACAAAAACGTAAACTCTAAAAGCTCAAATCCTTAAATTTTGGGCTACGCTTATAATAGAAGTATTAACACATTGAAAAATGTACTATACAAAAGATAAGGCTTTAAATACATCAAAATAAGGAGTAACAAGAGCTACTTTCATATTAAGAAAATTTTCTAACAACCTTGTCCCTCATACTAAAAATACTTATTTTGGAGCAAGTAAAAGGGTTTAAAATAATTTTATAAAATTAGGTGGGTTTAAAAATGTCGATTTAAAACTCAAAGAAATATAAATTTTTTATTTATGTAAATAATAAGTTTTGTCTACATCACTTTGAACATAATCATACTCAATTTAGGTTAAATTTATGTTAGGCTAGGGCTTGTTAAGATGGGTTATGTTATGTTTAGTTGGGTTAGGCTATATAGTGTCTGTTACGTTTACACGCACGTTTTTGGGCCTATTGATGACTTCCAACAACTGATTATAAACTTGTTTAGGCTAAATAAATATGTTATTTATTGACTGATCCATTACGTAAAGATATTGAAAAATAGAGCATTGTAGTGTAAGTATTCTGGGTAATTAAAAAAATGGTTAAAAGGGGTGTTGATTTTTTACACACGAATGTTCTCGGTGTATTAACAACATTTAAATAGAATCATCAGTAAAACAAGAGAAATTACTGAGAGTCATACAGTAAATTCTGTTCCAACCTAAAAAAATTACGATATAGAATCGTTTATCACATATAGAATGAAAGCTATGGTTGGTTGCTACAACTTGACAAAATAATAGTTGAAGGGTCGTTGTAAGCTTTGACAGTCAATAAAAGTTTTTTGTAAGATTTTACTTGTTGTATACAAGAGGGTTTTATCTTTTTTACTACCTAAGTTGCGTATATATTTTCATCGTGTGTTACTGAATGACTAATAAGATATATAATCATATATCTAATTACATAACTTAACTTTCCGTAAATTGATGATTTGATTTAATCAAACCGGTAAAGTGAAACGGGTTAATTATTTACTGAGCGTTGCCAGAACTGTCTACACGTGAAGGGTGGAGGTTGGTTGGTCATGCATTAGTTAGTAAATGGCCCTTTGCAGCTACTGCTCCAAGTAATGACCCTTAAGGGCGTTACTAGCCTTTAGTAAACTTCTTGAGGAAGGGGATTTGTTTTCTGTGATTTATTTGAAATCACATGCTTATCTTATTTCTTACTCACGCTCTATTTATCTTTAAACAGCATCTTTCTAATAAACCTAAAGAAAACTGTTCAACAATGATGACGTAATTATCAATTAACATTTTCTGCAATTAAAAACATACATGGTCTTTTGTTCATATTAAAAGAATAGTTTGTGGAGGAAACTTAAAAAATCAGTGATCAGTATTGTATATCATACTGTTATCTTTTATCAATATAATCTTTCAATTATAAAAAAACGTACATTTTCAAACATTCTTGCACAAGATTAATGCGGTAAAACAAATCCAGGGCTATGTTATGGTGTTTTAAGTAGTGCTCAGGACTCACGATGCAGCTTCATGGATCCTTCAATTCCACACATTACATTAATGTAATACTCAGTTTTAGAACGTGATATATGTATTATAAATTTGATTGTAGGAGTAATATATCAACAATAATCAAATATAAAACGGTATGCATTAACATGGACGAACCACAAAGTAGTTCATACAGATACACGACTAGAATACGTATTAAATGTATCTTGTTTGGTACAAATTTCAATATATTTTTCGTTTAATTCCCTAACATTGGAAATGCATTGTTTATTGAATTAGTACATAAAACAATATTTTTACTGTTAAATGGAAGTAAAACTCATACAAAACGAGCAAGTTAGAGTTTTCATTAATTTGTAATATTTTAATTTAAATATTATTAAAATAAGTTATAGTAAATTACAATAGCTGCCTCCTAGCCATAGTGCTAGAATCTAGCTATTCGGGAGATGATTTAGCTGATTAGTTATGTTTTTATTTATTGATTTAGAAATATTTCATTGTCAAAAGTGTATGTCAATTTGGCCATAACGTAGTAATTTAAAGTGTCCATTTTGGTTATGACCAAGGTTTGGATCTAGTCTAGTGGGGATAATGGAAGAATTAAGGTTACATTTTGTTTGTAGCAAAGTCTCCATTTATTCTGGCACCTTAAACACAATTGATGGAGCTAAGATCCACCAATATCTGTATAACATATATTATGATAAAAAATATAAATATAATTAGTATTAATAAAGATTTTGTTCCATGTATTTTAGGCAATATTATATATTTTCAAAAATAAACAAGTTATAAATATCATCATTTAGGAACTATTAAAAAAAATTAAACATATTCCTGTGGATTAAGATACATTATGATAAATATTAATTTTAATTGACAACATGATATAACCACAATAAAACTATAAATTTAAGTATATATATATATATATATATATATATATATATATATATATATATATATATACGTTTATAAAAACTATTATTTCTTTTGTTAAAAAGTATATTGTAGATACATATTGGCTTCCTCGCTGAACTTTCCACTCCATCTACTAACTAGTACAAAAACAATTTTGCAAGTTGTAACACAAGGGTCCTTTTAAGTTAATGCTTGAAGGATTATGCTGCTCAGCTACTCCCTATAGTGATACAACAATTCTTCACTAATACATTTTATATTTTTTTTTTTGAATTTTTAAAAAAAAAGATCAAAAGTAGGATAAAAGTAGTAAAGGAATTGTCTATTGACCATAGCTCTCTAATTATTGATAATAAGCCACCTAACAAATAATTAAATATATAATTATATTTTTACGAGTACAAGTATTTTACAGTTCCTAATAATTATCCACGTCATGGTTCCATTAACAATTATGTTATAAGTTGAAAAGTCAATAAATTATAACTTTATGACTATATTATATAAAATTTACAATTTGATATCACAGCATGTGGAAATCAACACAAATATACCAAAAATGCATGCTTTATATAACCTTCAATACGAATAGTACATGTAGTATAATAATATTTACAATAAATTTTGCATATTCAAGAATATGATAAAATACCTAAGTAAAATAAAAAACTAACTAAATAATTGTTAATACAAGTTTTTGTTTAGCAATAAATACTAAATGTTTTATTTGATTTTTTCCTGGAATTCGTTTTTACGTGATGGTAGAAAAAACTTGACATCAAACAAAGTAAAGTAAATAGGAAAAGTAAATTTTTAAATAATGAATTTATTTATTAGTTAAAACATGACATTTACTATGAAATAATCTAGCCAATTATTTCATAGTAAATGTAACTAGTTATGCACATTAATGAACCTGACGGGTTAATATTTCAGTCTTTTGTTATAATCGCGTTGATAACTGCAGTGTTTTTCATAACACACATATATTAATAAATAACTTCAACATTATTATCTTACAGCAATATTCTTTAAAACAACTCCGTTCAAAATAAATCTGCATAGGTACATTTCATAAATCATTTTGTTAAGCTTGAAAAGTTCAGCAAATAAATAAGACTCACCTGAGACTCCTCGATGTTGCCTAGTTTAAGAAATGCATACTTTTAAGAGCAAACAGCCGATTCTTTAATCGTTTGCAGAATATTTAAATTTCGCAATTTCTGATAAATGAATATTATTGATGCTATATTCATAAAATGATAAACAATTCTTATGATTTTGTAGGATGTTGAATATCAATATTTAATAAAATTTTATTTACCTATAAAAAAGAATGGCCTCAGAAAGGGGTTATTTGATTTTTGGTTTGAGTCTCCAAGCTTCATTCCTTTTAAGTCTGACATTTCTACAAAATGAATTTGTTCTTTTGTTGACTTAGTATTCATACTGTATTTCATGTATTTTTTGACAAATATATTTAGTTATTTCGTTAAATACAAAGACAATAAGTGCTGCATTATTAAATTTAACTTAACTAATTACAAAATAGTTTAAGAACAAATAGTTAAGTAATATATGACATTAAGGCATTTTAAACATAGAAGAAATTTTGATAATAGTTTGTGTTTTGAATACTATAATCTTAATTTTTTTTTTCCTTTTTCTTTCAATTATTCCATATATTGGACAAATATATGCTGTTTTTTTATGAGTGCTAATATTACATTAAATCAATCTAAACAGTTTTAGTCGCATTGATTATTATAATAATAATTTTTTGTTTAAGTTGTTATCCCCCTTTCAATGTTTTTTTTTTAGATATTTACTTACAATAACACACGATGTAGTTGTAAATATCGATTTTGATATTAAAATATCACTACCTAATAAAAAAATCAATTAGATTGCCACTTATTGAACCCTTATTAATTTGAGAACTCAATAGTTTGAAGGTCTTTGCATTAATCGGTAGTGTTAATTATGTTAAACTATTTAGGTTGATGTATTAAAGAGATATCCTTGTAATCACAAAGGATATAAAAATGCGTCAAAAGATACTATTTAGGAACTTTATGTTGATTCTTATTACTATATACAAGATGTACGTAACTGTTATTATTATTACTATATACAAGATGTACGTAACTGTTATTATTATTACTATATACAGGATGTACGTAACTGTTATTATTACTACTATATACAAGATGTACGTAACTGTTATTATTATTACTATATACAAGATGTACATAACTGTTATTATTATTACTATATACAAGATGTACGTAACTGTTATTCTTATTACTATATACAAGATGTACGTAACTGTTATTATTATTACTATATACAAGATGTACGCAATTGTTGTTATTATTACTATATACAAGATGTACGTAACTGTTATTATTATTACTATACACAAGATGTACGTAACTGTTATTATTATTACTATATACAAGATGTACGTAACTGTTATTATTATTACTATATACAAGATGTACGTAACTGTTATTATTATAACTATATACAAGATGTACGTAACTGTTATTATTATTTCTATATACAAGATGTACGTAACTGTTATTATTATTACTATATACAAGATGTACGTAACTGTTATTATTATTACTATACACAAGATGTACGTAACTGTTAATATTATAACTATATACAAGATGTACGTAACTGTTATTCTTATTACTATATACAAGATGTACGTAACTGTTATTATTATTACTATATACAAGATGTACGTAACTGTTATTATTATTACTATATACAAATGTACCTAACTGTTATTATTATTACTATATACAAGATGTACGTAACTGTTATTATTATTACTATATACAAGATGTACGTAACTGTTATTATAATTAAATACTAGCTTTCCTTAGTTCTTGCTGAGGTAGAATGAGGTTTTAATTGTAGTCAACACACTATAAACATATTCAAGGAGGTGTGTTTAGTCATTTATTTGTAAAGTTAGTTTTTCAACGTATATTGTGAAAAGTTGTGTTACTTAATTTGTTAGACTGTCAATAAAGATATTGGTATAATGTTTGTAAATGTGAAGCTAAAAATAACATATGTACATTGTTGCCAGATACTTAAAAACAAAATTAGTAAAGCAAAAAATTATAACGCTACTTTTTAACAATGGTATATGTATTTATAAATTATAGGTCTCAAATGCATTGTAAATAAGTGTTTATGTTGCAATAGTAATGCAGTGTTAGCTGATTTAGTTGACCTTTAAAATGTTTTTAGTATCATGTGAATCTGTGATCTCTAAATATAGTACCAATAAATGATTTTGTATTACGTAATAGTTTACTTCTGTTTTATGAAGGTGTTATCCAAGGGAACAGATTAGACCATGTTGGCTTAGTGTCTAAGGCTTCGGCCCCAATTTTCGAATACCCAACTTAGCTTAAGGTCGGATATTTCGCTTGTTGAATTAATTGTGTTCACGCACATGACGGCAGGGGCATGAACACTGACGAGTAAATCTGTAAAAATAGTAAAAGAGTGATTTATATCATAAGAAAACAAAATATGCATAACGATAATTTCATTTCTGTTTCCACGATTTGTATTAAGAAAGTATTTAAATATTCATATAGATAAAGTAATAAATAAAGATTTTTCATTTTCCCACGACTTTTGGTGGCATCAGTACTGTTTCCAACGCTCAACACTAATATATCACTCAGCGTATCAAGATAAAAGTATGATATAAATCATAGATTATTATTTTATTACTACACCAAGGGTCTGTGAATTTTAAAGTTTCAACAACCACTAATGTGCATGTTTAGTAAACATATTTTAAAAACAAATTGTTTTGAATATATTTTAACTTAAGGTTCATTTGGTAATAAGTAAAACTTGTATGATTATGCATTAAGAATTACAGATAAATTCAGTAAAAGCTAAAAGGTACAGTACATATACTAAAAGTTTGGTCTTCAATAAAACACCTGCAAAATAAACATAAAAAGGAAATGTATAGTTTTAGGTTACTACATATTTTAGATCAGTAACGTATATTACACGTATGGTTTCAGTTTATTCAATAGTAAATATAATATATTTATTTTTTTAGTGTTTTATATGAGCACTTTGTTAAATTCAAAACAAACTGCAGACTGTTTGGTTCTGTAATAGTTCATCGTACATAAATGAACAATGTTTATACTTATATCATATAGAAATATAATTATTTCTAGAATGGCTAGCATAAAAGTGTTATCATTAAAATAACTTATAGAAGCAGAATTCGTTTTAAATGAGGTCCTTGCCCTAAAGTTAACAGCTTGGCAAAGCCTAGTGAAAGTTAAAACTTAGAGACTTTAAGATGTTTGTCAGGTTTTTTGTAATTTATTGCCACATTTGTTCCCTAATTCTTTATCGGCAGGTTTTTTTTTCTTTTTTTTTCGTATTGTACTGGTTGTATGTACACAATATCGGCAGCAAAAAAATATTGCTACACTTAATTTTGCTTTAATTTCAAATTATTATTTTGTAAGTTAATTCTAATTAATTTAACTTATTGAATTTGGAAATGAATTGTAAAGGTTTTCAGATAGGAAGTTTAAGTTTATAATACCAAAGTCAAATTCAACTTAATCGTGGAATATTGAAAAAATATCAAACAAATAATGACAAAGTGAATAACTTTCGTTCTGCTCAAAGTTGTTACGCATTGTTTGTGAAATTGTACGTTGTTTGAATAAAGTATTTACTGGAGTGGAATAAATTTATATTCCCTCACCTCAATGCATTTTATCTCGTGATGAATGATTTTTATTATGTAAATTTTACAAGTATAAATGTATTCTTTAAAAACAAATTTCTCGTTATTAATGGTTTTAATAATTTTAATATTATAGTTTTCTTTTGAACTTCGTTTTTTTGTTAGAACTTATTTTATAATAAATAAATGAATAAGAATATAATTAGAAACCAATTATTATATACATAAATATTTCTATAAATTTTGGTAAATTTGTGTGTGTAATAAATTAAATAAAAATGATCAGCAGTTGGGACAGACATTTTTTCATACTTTTCGAAAATGTTTGTAGTATTTATCATAAAGTAGTGACTTAATTATAAATGACTGATATCTAAAGCATCCAATTAATTTAACTGAACACTACTTCTATCATATTGAGAGCAATATGGACACTCATAAGTCATGTTTACATGTTGCAAGTTAACAGTCCAGTACTAGAGAACTGTTTTTTGTTTTTTTTTTTTTTGTTTTTGTTTTTTTTTTTTTTGACTAGACGAAATCAAAATCATTGCCCGAGTAACAACCCACCAATATATAATATAAGACTTATCCACGTAGGTTAGTATTAAAATAATACTTTTAATCGTCCGGAAGTAACAGGTAAAATACATTTAATAGTTCCGATTTATTTGTCTTTATTAACATTTTATTTGAATATTTTTATTTATATTTTATTAATAATTGACAGTACGTGGTTTTTAAATCCCTATGATAAAAATTAACAGATACTTAATTAATAGTATTTTATTATTTTAATGTTATTAAATATTCCAGTGAACATGTGGTTTAGCTAACTTCATAAATGATTTTATTTTTTTAAAGATTGTTTACGGGGATCTCTTCAAGTTCAGATTAAATGACATTACTTTAAATAAGCAGTATATGTTATATATGGGGATATATGCTGTAAGGATATATATATATATATATATATTTACAACCTCGATTGAAAATAGTTTAGGGAATTCCAAATTTAATACTTGGATATAATAGTCAGTATACTCTAGTGCAATTAGTTTACGTAAATAGTCTGTATACTCTAGCCAGGGGCAAATATTTAAACATATAATTACAATGGAATATACGGCATTTTACATAAGCATCAAAAAGTTTTTTCTAAATAACTTTTACAAAATATAACTCTATTATTAAAACTTATTTTTTTATAATTTAGATAGTTAAAATAGTATATTTTACTTAGTATTATAGTTTTCTATCCAAACAGAGTTAATTTAAAAATAAAATATCATATTAAAGCTACGTGCCATGTGTTAATTTAAAGAAAATTATCTGAAATTATTACATTTATATTTAACCATCAACACATTAGCTGAATTGAGAAATAAATATGTATATTTATTTCATTATTTATATTACATGCAACTAAAAGAAGCAATAAATTAAGACAAATATTTAAACAATCAATAAACACTCTCATCAAAAAATAAGTAATTGAATGAGCAAACAAATTTTTTAGTGAGACTTAAATGTCTTGTTTGGTAATATAAAATTACTGAAATATATTTATTGGGATAGTGATCATTTTATTAGATAAATGCATATCTTGAAATAGTATAATTTAGTTGTATAATAAGTATATACTTATTGTTAATAGGTTTGTAATGTTTAATTAATGTATTATTGTAAGAATGTACAATATAATTAGGTTCATGTTTTTCTTGTTGTTTTTCTTTTCAGAAATATATTAAATACAATATTATTAAAATATTGTTCATTGAGTACTATAACTGACTATATGGACTTTGTATTTTTGTTATTTTGATTTTCATACCATATCCTTATTTACCTTTTATTTATGTGCGGATAAATAGTTAATTATGTCTTAGTTGTTAGTTTACCATTAATTTAACGATTAGGAAGTGTATGTTTTGTTTTAGATACGACGCTGCTCAGGCTATTTGCATTATTTATTTTGCTTTGAAGGTATAATCTAAGTTTTTTATTCCATAAGTGTTGCTAAGCCATTGCAACCAGTTATTTGTTCAAATAAGCTTATTGTAGTTTTTTGAAATTCTTTATCGACAATAAATCATAATTTCTTAATTAAATATTAGTTATTTCAATTAGATATGGAAAATAAAAACATGTAATCATATTGTTTACTTTATAAAGTTAATTATGATTTACTCCGTACAGGTCAATCTGTTAAAAATTCACGTAAAAATTTATTGTAATGTAAAAACGTTGCCAGTAGTTATTAAGGTAAATTATGAATTAATATATTTGTAATAAAAACTACAAGAATATGACTCTATAAAAAATTGCAATATAAATTAGTTATTTCCTACTTTTCACCTTTTTATAATATTGGTTGATTTAGTACAGAGTTAAAAGCATATAGAACGTCAGCAACAGTATCAGCTATCGTCAACAGATGCTGATGTGACAGAATACATTTCAACATGAAATAAACTCACGACATGATAATAACCTGGGACTGACAGTACTTACAAAAAATAAATGTTAAGGTTTATTACATATTCCTAGCTACAAGATTTAATTTATAAATAGGTGATCAATTTATTTTTTTAACTAACTTCAATTCCACTTAGTTGACATATTAAAATTTACGTTTCGACGAAATCTTTTAAACTGTACATTTTATGCTTTTTTTTCTTAAATTAGAAAAATGTTCTCGAATAACTATACTAGAAAATGTATTTAGCACATATTGTCTAGCTAAGATCTTCTAATTAGAGATATATTAAGGAATTTTATTAGATACAAACAATTAATTCTTAAAATAATTATTGTTCAATCTTTGTTATAAAATAAAAACCACTATTTGTTTCAATATTATTACCAATCTGTCATAATGTCTTGAGGCGTAATAGGTTTTATGTAAAACATATAATTGATCAGATTTTATAATTAGTAATCCTGTACAATCGTGGAACAAGATGAAGTGTTTATTTAATTTTGAACAAAGTATGGCTTAACTATATTTTGATCTGTTGCTTCTAAAATATTTAACTTATAAGCTATTTTAGGTCTAACATCATAGCTTTAGTCTTGTAGTTACGTTAAAATGGGGTTACGAATCTACTAAGACGTTACCCTGTTTTCCACAAAAATAAAGATGAAACAGCGTTTCGTAAAGTTAACAAAGCATAGTTGTTTCCATTATTTATTTAAGACACAGTAGTAGTTATTTGGGATGAAAATATATATATGGAAATACCGAAATAAACTTCTTGGCCCCACATAATTCCGAGCTATACAACACCGAATTTGTGACTGCATTGAACCCTTTACATAGTTTTAATGGACATGGTCATATCTGCTTTAAGTTTAAAAATGCAATTATTTAATAAAAAAGTATAATTTTTACCTACAGGTATGATCTTCTTGATTACTGAATCTTCTTGGTACCTTGGTTTTATTTTGATATGTTTTATAGACTCATATAAGTTCAAACATATTTTTATAGTTAACTTATAAGGTTTAGAAAATTACGGTCTGATATTTGTTATTTTAATTTTTATAGTTCATTACTTTGAAAAACTATGTTAATTGAGATTACAACATTGTTAAAAATGTTCGTATACTTTAAAAACACAAAGACATCTCCATTGGTTTTGATAACATCTTATATTGTCATAACTGTACACATTATTGTTTGAAGTATTACATATAAACATATCATTTTAGGTATTGTCAATTTTCAATATTCTAATTTTGTCAAGATGTTTAAATTAAAACCCCATGTATTGCTATTTATTACTCGCATTGTAGAAACTATGTGTAATTTTTTTAACTATTAAAATTTGAATTAATTTTTTTTAAAATTTTCTCGTATTCATAATTTTAGCTGGTTTTTGTTTAATCTATTATAGTATAATTTTATGTTTAATTTAATTTGTCATTATTATATATTTTTAAACAACTACGTAACACATTACTGTTTTACTTAAACATTTATTCATATTAATTTATACTAACCCTTTGTTTTTTTTTATTATTATTTTATTCCTAACTATAAACTTTAAATTTTAAATAAATATATTAAAACTAATCTTACAGTATCATATGACTTATACTTATCACACTTCACAAATAAGTATAACTGTGTACGTTGCCAGTGCATGACTGGAGGGCCAACATCATCGCAAGATAACGGAGTCAAGCAACATTGAGCGTGACTGTTGCTTAGATGGCTGGCAGAGTGATCCCGTCCTTGCAAGCAGCCCATTTGCACCACCCACTGGTGGTGGCTTGGAAAATCACCCTTAAGACATTGATCCCCATGTTAAGAATTAGAGAGGGCTTGGGTTTGAGTGTACAGTTTAAATAATTTTCCCTAAACCACTAATACATAAAAAATACTAAATGAACTTTATGACCAAAAAATAAAAACCATTTTTAAAATTTTAAGTGAACTTAAAATAAAAACCATATAGTGAAGTTCCTAGTTAATTTTATGTGAATTATATATATATATATATATATATATATATATATATATATATATATATATATATATATAGTTTTTTTAGTTGTAACAATATAACATAGTTAACGTAATACACAAATTTGAATTATATAATGTTTTACATATTTTAACATGATTGTTATAGTTATAGTAAATAATCAAGTATATAAACCAACTGTAAGTTAAATTATTCCTTAGTTCAACAATGCACCCATCACTTATATTGACACTGTTGATGAATGAAATGTACTGGGAGTGGACACGTATCAAAGTGTAATCAAGAACTCTGTACTATGTATTGTTAAGTTATGTAGTGTTGGTTAACTACTCAAATATAAAATATTAAATGTTTAATTTTACAAGAATATTGAACTGTATTGTATATATTTTGCTATAAAATAGTCTATTATAAAACTATGCCTTGATATTATTAGGTATTCAAAATAAATATTTTGGCACTTAGGCTTGTTGATAGTCGTATTTAATGTAATAAAATCCCATTAAGATATAAGTGTGGTTTATTCCTCTGTCATTATGGAATAAACAAATAAAACTATATTTACAGTTACTATTTAGTATACTATTATCAAGAAAACGTTAATTAATATTGTTATATTTTATTAGTGTTATCCAGTTATTATACATAAGGTTATGTTCATGGAAAAATTACGACTCCTTTATTTATTAGTTGTTTATAGACTGTTATTTAATCAAAACCATTTTGAGGAATTGTGAGAATTCTCTGATGTATTCCTTATGTACGAAATTCAATTGTTCATACCCCCAAATTACTCTGTCCAATCTCCTCTCAAAGTGTTGGGTCCTGCCAGGTAGTCAGCGAAGGTGCCCACATCACGCGTAGAGGCTGGAGGTGGTCCCCACCGATCTTCTGCTCCAGTGCGTCTGTTCCAGCTACCCTCACGACTCTTCGCCTTTGATGTCAGGCTAGGCTGAATCTTCTTGGTTGTCATCTACCTTCTTCACTCTTTAAAGTGGACTAAGGCTTATTCCTCTTCCGTTGCTTTGGAGTGGTTAGCTAAAAAATGAATTCTGGAGCTGGTGGTCAGGTGAGGTTCATCCACTTTGGCGTCGGCCCTTTTATGTTAGAATCATACTGGCCGCAGATGAGACCTCATTTATAGATGGATTGCCCCTGAGTACCTTGACCTTTTCTCTTACTCTCCCAGACTTAAAATCGTCTGTACAATTAATTTTAAACTAATTAATAAAAACAAAGAGAGTACAAAATTAACTCTCTCCAAGTACATTAAGTCCTCCTTCGAAGCTCTTTCCCTTTCCAAAACATCCCTTTCACACCAGGTATCTGTTGTATTTAAAATAATTTATAATTTCAACAGCTGCATTAAAATACAGTTTTTTTCTTTTTTTTCTGTATCTGGATTGTAAATAAATATTCTCAGTTCGTTATTCACTATTCACTATTTAATGTTTTTTTAACTTCTACTAAAATAATAATAGAAAAGTATAGTATGCCTACCAGTATTAATTATCTAATCAGACTGAGCAATTAAAAGTAATAATTTTCTTTTTTGTTAACTATTAATATTTGGTTTATCGGAAACGTATATAGTAAAGTAAAACACTACTAAATCATGTACATCGGAGTATCCACACGGTTTTTTTTTATACCCACATACTTAAATAAAATATCAACACTCTGGTCAGAGCCACCGGCCATTTGTTTCACTTATTTATTAAAAATCTCGTATAAAAACTAAATTGTTTCATGTTTTTTTTGCAGTTTTGAATTGGTCTTTGTATTTTTATTTTACAATGTCTTGATAGTTATTAAAATACACCTAAAGGGTGTTTTAACTATTTATTTCAAATATTGATATGAGCAGCAGTTATATGGTACATATATAGAACTTTATCAAGTAGTGTTAGTAACTCAAAGCTAATATCTCACAGTTTCTTTTTATTATACAACAAGTGTAACTTTGTGTTATATTGTACATATATATATATATATATATACAACTAAATAATTATTTATGAGCTGACAGTTTTAAAAATGAAATATTTTTATGTTAAGTCTTATAAAAATTTAAAGTTACTTAACAATTGATTTAAAATCATAATAACATTAATTCAGACTTTAATTGGATATAATTAAAATTAGTAAACCCAGTTAAGTTTGATATTTATGTTTTATTAGTTTATAAATCATATCCATTTAGTAATGGCTTACAATGCTATGGATTTATCAATTTTAAAAGAAACATTTGGGGTAAGACGGTGGCCTGGCACAAAACCGGTCCAAGTTCGATTTCCAATAGGTCGATTAACAGTTGGTTCTGTGACTCATGTGGTCCAGAAGTCACGTTAAGCCATTGGTCCCTATGTTAAATGTCAGAAAGGACTTCTTAGCTCTAATATTGACTTGTAAAATAACCTAAATTTTACCTTAAGCAACATTTGAGACTTAAGTTAAAATATATGGTTTTTAAAAATATTGCCTCGTAGATTATAAGTATTCTAAGTGAAACAGGGTTCAGATTATTTGTAATTTTGCAATGAAAAGTCGAGTTAATTTCATTTTTCCACGAAAATTTGATAATTAAAAACTGTTAATAATATATATAGCCAGGGAATATATATCCCTCATACGTCTTTGTAAAAAATATCAATAGTAATTATCGATGTGTATTGGACGTATTTATTCAGTTCACCTATTATTGCTAGAATAACGATTTTTCATATTCTATTTAAAAAAATGTAATTAAACCTAGAGCATGGTTTGACTCAGAACGAATTCCAAAACATATCGCTGCATAAGTAATATTGAGGTCATTCAATAAATACAATTGCTGCCCGGAAACGAAAAGCTTAATAGACTAGCTACTAAAATCCCCAATTGATAATAATTTTTATAATAATTAAACTATATAGTGGAATTAATGGTGTACTACTTCTTAGATTATAACTAGCATAATTTATGCAATAAAATATTAAAATCTGGTAAATACAGTAAAATATAAAATGAAGAAATACTTTAAAGTTATGTTTCTAGTTAAACACATTTTAACAAGATAATGTCAATTGTAACATTTAGAATTTACAAACGACTCTGAGTCATAAATAAAATAAGTAATCTGAAAGAAGTTAAAAATTATTTTTATAATTTGCTTTTAGTGATTGGTTTAGTAAAGACAGACAATTTGTGAGATGCATATTACGGATATGAGTAGAAAATTAAAATCAGCCGTAAGAAAATTTTATTTTTTAAGAAACTTTTGTGATACTAACCTACTGAGAACATTATACTACGCTTTAGTAAATTCAAGATTACAGTATGCAATTCATTGTTGGGTTGGAACCTACAAGTATAACATACAGAAATTAAGAGTAATTCAAAATGATTTCCTGAGAATAATTTTACATAAAAACAAACGAGAGAGTTCTTTTCCCTCATATACTGAATTAAAAATACTTCCAATGCAACATTTATTTGTTTACAAGGTTTTGAAGCTTTTTTATATAAGAAGTGGAAACACAGGAACTAATAATTTGGTTTATAGCACTAGAAGTACCAATAGTAGAACTTTTAGACTGCCCAAAGTAAACAAGTCATTATATAGATTTTCTTATCAGTATGTCGGTCCGAAATACTTCAATCAATTGCCTTGGTACTTAAAAGAATGACCAAAACTCATATATTTCCCCTTTAAATTAAATTCGTGGTTATTATTGTACAGAGAAGTTGATTTTTTAAATAATTTTCTTATTTAAATTCGAAACATGTCAAGTTGTATTTTTCCGAAAAGAGGAATAACTTGTTATCATTACTTATCTCGTACTTTATATTCTTATTATATTCATTATTATTATTACTGTATTATTGTCATTATTACTATATTATTGTCATTATTATTTTCGAAACTGTTTGTATTGTATAACGTTACATTAACCTTATTATCCTGTTTAGTATGTTTGGGTATGCTAATTTTGAATAATATTACTAAATGTAATTTGCTATGAGCAGACGCAAAGCACGGAGCAGAAGACAATTAAATTAGAAACTGGACTCATTAATTTTTGTTTTATTTTATTCGTTTTATTTTTGTAACACTGCCACATTACTTGCAACGTGGCAGTGCAATTTCCAAGTCTATGAATTGTTTATGTATTGTACTCATTTTGCGGAAATAAATTCTTATTCTTATTTTTTCAATTTGACTCTAATGTAAATAAACTAATACATATTAATTTTAATAAAATTAGTAATACATTTGTATTACTAAGTTTATACCTATTGTAAATCAATCAAAATGTGATCAACTTATAGTTTCTTTTCTTCTTTTACTTGGATAGGTAAATCGAAATATTTTTGGTTCCACAACCAAACAATTATAATAGTTTTATTGTCAATTATTTAGTTCAAAGTGAAACTTATTAATGATACCTTTTAGGATATAATTTTATTGATATTAAAAATACAAACGACAATTTTTCAAAATTAATACCTTTTATGAGATTATAAAGCAATGTATAGACGTGTAAGTAGAGAGAAGTGGTTGTTTAAATTGACGCCAGAAATTGGATTACTTTTCAACTCTAACCGGGGAAGGTTTGCCAAACTCATTTTCTTCCCTCTCATATCTGAATGTAAAATTATATTGAGCAACAGTACTCTTGAAGATACTTCTTAGTTTTCTTTGAACACAGTTTGAAGTATAAAAAAAAGTCATAGTCTTACTCAATATTATAAATTTTAAAATAATTGATTAAAAAGATTAATAACAACATGACTTTACTAGATTTTGCCGTACGACATAAAGTGAATATAACAAATTATGTAATTGAATTTGTTTAGATTAACATAATAGTTTTATAAAACAAATAGTATAATGTACTTTTAAAATATTCATACGATAACTTTTAAATCCATGAAAAACTTACTTGGAAAACATGCCAAAGGTTTTTAAGATTACTTTACGGATTTATTAAAATTATAAATCTATGTATAAGTTTGGGGGTTAGATTTGTATTGTATAGTGAATTAGAATATACAAAAAAATCTAAATTATCGTTATTTTAATATGAATGAATTAGATAACTAAAAAATCTAGGATAATTCAAAATATTACTAAAAAAAAACAAAATATTATCTTAATATATTAAAATATGTACCTACAATTTGTTGTTAATCCATCACTTGACAACGGCTTAAAAGTTAAGGTTCATCCTATTTTACCAGGCGAAGTTAGGGCTGAGTAGCCCTCTCTAACACTTAACCTGGGGACCAACGGCTTTACGTGACTTCCGAACCACGAGAGCGGCAGGGCAAAAACTGTTAGTGGTCTTATCGGGAATCAAACCCGGACCAATTGCATGGCAAGCCATCGCCTTAGCCCCTTAGCTAAGGCCGCTCCTTAATACGGCTTAGCATATTGTCTTCATAATTTTTTTTAAGTTCCTTAATCTGTCATAGAGTGTTCTACATAAAAAATTGTTGAAAATAATTACAAGGTAATTGAATCATTTTTTAAAACTAACTAACGAGTTTTAGTTTGATCTGTTTACTAAAAAAAAAAAAATAATAAAATAAAATAAAGGAAAATATGAAAAATATCATGAAAATGTTTCTGCAACTTATTTTTATTTTTTTATATTAATATATGTTGTATTTTATTTCTTGGTGATAAAGTAGTTGGCGAATTATAGTTTAGCATTCAGACAAAAATAAAAATGATGTGTAAAATATTGGTATATTAATTTGATATTAGTATATTTGCCAAGATTTCATAAAGTATATTAATTTTTGACTAAATACAATGGAATTATGTCGATGCTATTATTACGATCTCGTTCATCATATTTATTAAAAGTTGTAGAGATCACTCCCGCAAGGTTTCTAGTGTGGTTTTATTCACACTCGACTCTACGGCTCAACCCCACTGGCCTTTAAAGTGTTATTATTAATCTTATTACTAATCTAGCAATTCCCAACCTAGGCCTATCCCAACAGAATATAACTGTACTAAAACCGGCAAATTTACCCAGTGCTAACACTACTAAAATAAATTATTAAAAAAAAAAAAAAACATTACAGTGAATCGGTAAGAAAAATTATTTCTTATATATAAGCAGGATTGCTAAGGACATAGTCCTAGATGGGTTCGTCACATGTATTCATAATTCTGTTTCAAACTAATATAGTTGCTGATTCCTATACAACCTAAATATAAATTAGTTGTAACTATAACCATTGTAATTGTCATAGAATTTTCAAAAATAAAACTATTTAAGTAATATAGGTGCAGTGTTTGTTTGACATACTAAAACCATGGGTCCACATGGTGGGAGGGTAGACCCGTTTGAAGCGATGTCTAGGTGGAGCCATCTTTATACAAGTATGAAAACTCAGCACTTTTAATCGACATTCAAAAACATGATCTACTGGCGTTCATTTTTTTCTTAAAGTATACAATGAAAAATATGATAGTTTTAGTACTCTTCTTCCTATAATTATGATACCTAATTTCAGAATATTTATGAGTATAATTGTGTGCCTTATCAGTTAAATGATGTGAAAATAATATAATAGGAAACAAATTTAAAATAAAATGCATATTCTAATAATTTATAAAAACAATTACACTTTCATACATGTCCGATTAAGTATTAACGTAACATTTGTGTATAAACAATTTCTCTTTTAGCAAAATTCTTTAAATTTTATTTTAAAATCTTTCAACAACTCAAATATTGTTTCCTTATCTGATTTAGACAATAGAATAGATATGAATGTTAATGATGTTTTGATAAAGCCCTGGAAACTCATTAATGAATATTCCCAAATCTCCCCTTCTGTCTGCTTTGGACCGTCACCTATAGTATTGTGTACGGTCAATTTATCATCCAATTCTTATATATATCATGAATCTTTCTCATGTTATTGTCAATAAGGTTAATTACATTCAAAAACGTAAATATACTGACTATTAGTACACAAAATAGTTGACCTTGACTTTGAAAGAAACAGACAATGATAAAGATGAGAATTGCATACGAACTTTTGTTTATTTATTCAATTGATTATGGTTTGCACTAATCCAAAATAACAACATCAAATGTTTGCGTAACAATAAACTATTAATGAAAAAAATTATTAAGTAAAATACAGGTTTATAAATTGTATTCATTTTGTATAGCATTATTAATTATTAATAAAATGGAAAACAATTAAAAAAAATACTATTATTAAATAAACAAGAAGTAATAAATATGGAAGTGCATTTAATTTATAAACAAATAGAAGTTATAGAAACACAAACCTAACTTTTATTCTTTTTATAGTAAGGAATGATTCAATTTTGATGTTGTCATATCGAATATCCCTATACAGATGTCTTACCTAAATATTTCTTATTATACACCTAATTTAGATCAGAGATTGAGGCCTAAAACTCCACTCAGTTTAGGGTTCGTCTTTATGTTAGTCTTTAAAAAAACTAAATCAATAAATTAAGAACGGTTTTACCAATTATCTTAAAATTTTGCACACCTCCTTACATTTCACGCAAAAACATTTTAATGTGTAATTGACACATAATTTTATACAAATAAAAACATGTAACTAAATTATTACTAAATGTTATGTCCTCTGATAAGAGATTTATTTTTAAATTTTTAATAAAGGTTTAACTCTTCACATCAGAAAACGGGCAGTATTAAAGTAGTGCATATACTTTTAAATAGTTAATGAAAATGGTTTAGAGTCAAAGCTTTCACTAGAGTTATTTGTTATGAGCAGTACTGGTGGAAACAAGAAGAACTACAGCGGTGCACTACACAACTGCAATACAACATCCACTCGCCAATAGCTCTAGCTGCTATAAGCTATATCTGCCCATTTTAACTTGAAATTAGCTTACCTTATCTCTAATATATTATTGCCATTTAATTTGGTCACTAATGAGCATGTGCTCATTAAAATATATTCGGGTTAACTTTTTTATTTTACTATTAGACTTTGTAGGACTTTTTAAGTAGTTGTAATTTTTTTAAATGATTGTAAACTTATAAGCTTTGTTTTGTTAAACATTTACATTTCAAGTCTTATTAAAATATAATATTCGTATCTTTTGAGCGTAATATCTGAGTTTTATTTAGTTAAGGCCTCATAATAATAATTTTGTTATGAAATAGTTAAATAAAATTGAATACATAGTTAACGTATTGTACGTCTGTAATAATTTTTAATTAGTATTTTACCTGTTTCTTAAAATAGCAATTGTTATCCAAGCGATGGATCTTCCACAATCACGTATCGGGAAAATGATTGTTGGAGAAACTAATCAGCTGTCTCAATAATACTGTCTGATCCCTTGGCAATCACTTTTCCCTTGGCTCATGGAAGTTGCAAGAAACTGTTTCCCTAAGTAATAAGTAATTTAGCTGAGTAATGTACAGTTACACAGCTAGAATACTTTGGTAGTATATTGATTAATAGAAAGCCGTTTGACTGATTTTTTAATACATAAAAAGATAAAATATCTGAGTGTGAGGTTGAACTGGGTGAATTTTTGGAACTGATCTATTAGAAGTAACTAAAAGTAGTGATATGCGAAAGTATTGTTAATAACTACACGAATTGTATGGAGCATAATGTATATATTTTGGGATACAATATTTTATGAAAAATTATTTCGCGAAGAAAAATAAATTATTAACAAAAATACTTACTTATTTTGCTAATTGGTTAACTGAAGTGTTCCTATATAAATGTTTTGATACAGAACTACTCTGAACACATAAACACTCCCCCTCACCTGTAAAGGTTTTATGTGTTATCAGCATTCAAGAACAACTATCACCTATCTCAGAAACCATGACTCTCTTGTGCAAAACAATATATTTTAATTTATTTTATTTGTTTTAAATGTTTATAAAGTAAATCTTGCACGATAATGTTTAAGTGTGCTTAAAATTACGGACAATAATTATTTTTTATTATATGATAAAATTTATATTCTTTCTTACAATATTGTTAGATATAATAACATTTTATAACATTTAAACTAGTAATATCATCATATTATTTCAGTTTTTGACAACTGATTTTGATTGCTGCCAATTTCAACCAATAAATTACTTTTGTTTATATTTTAGCAGCAAGCCTATATGGTCCCAGTGATGAGCATCAACTCAAGACTGCAAAAGTGGGAAGGAACTAAATATCTTAGGAAACGGCTAGGAGAGCTCGTTTTGCAGTTTTATCCTTGAACTTAACTAATCCGACGTACAATCTGTAGCTCAGTAACGAACCTCGTTAGTAAAATCGTTGATATCGTACATTATATTTAAACATACATTCATCTTTATAACTATTCATAAAACTATGTAAATCTGTATATTTCGTTATATACGGCAATAACACATCTCTACAACTAGTTTACCGTTAGGTTAGGTTTCATGAATTGCAATGTAAAATACAGCTAATATGAAGTATTTATTTAGATCTCTGAAACATATACAAATAATGGTAATATGTTTATAACATATCAATCTAAATAAATAGCACTAATAAACATATTATAAAAAATATGTTAGTCATCTGTTTTCTGGTTTTCTTATAAATTATTTGGTCTATGTCAAATTAATTAGTTCTTATGTTACTTTATTCTTATACCTTTAGTAAAATTATTTATTAAGAAATGTTAGTAATTGATTAAACACTTAAATTGTTTAACTTGGTAATACATGTAAAATGGTTTTAAATATATTTTGGTATACTTCAGTTTAAGATTATAATTGTTGTATAAAATCTTTATAAACTCCTGAGTCTGTCCAAATGTACCATATTTGTGATGTACTTTTTTCTGTTTTTGAAAATAATCATTTTAATGTAAAGAATTCAAGTAACAAATATAACTTGTGGGAAAAGTTAGTTTCAATATATATTTGATATAAAATACTATATTGTCATAAATACCTTTGAATATTTTAAAATAAAGTACTACAGTAATAATTAATAATAATAATAATAATATCTTTATTCATCTCAAAAATTACATAAGTACATATAGCTTCCACCACAAAAACATAATATAAGTAACAATTACAATGAATAACAACAAATCACATACAGTCAAGTACAGAACAAACAATTAAATCCGTCTTATACACACATATAAATATACAATACCATTATTACAATAATTTAAATATTAATTATAATAATATTATTTATTTTTATTATTTAGCGTAATTATGTGTTTTCAAGTTACTAAAAAGACTTAAATGTCTAAAAAAAGGTAATACAATATAAATATAACACTTAATTATTATATGAATAAATAAACGTAAGTCACAATTAATTTCCGTCTTCAAGACCATTAAGCTAACAAAGTTTTTTTCAAAATAATTCTTTAAAAACTCCTTTTGTTTGTTAAAATGATTTATTTAAATCGATCACTAAAACCGTGAAACGATCATATTCTTGTATTATGTTGAATTAATTTTTTTTGTCAAGATTCTCTAAATATAACTGAAGATATAATTATAAAAATGAGTTAAGAGTTAACATTTTTATAATCATGAACTACAATATTGATATAAAATAGGCGTTACTTTAGTCAGATAGTCAAAATTGTTGCTCTTTTAAAATTGTGAATATCTTTTTTTTTTAAACATTGTACATCTAGAGACCATGTCTCAAAATTATACACAAGATAATGACACATGAATTCAATAGTTATTTTAAACATACGTTTATTAGTGTTTAATTACTTGTGATTGAAACGTAAATTAACACATTAATTAATTAGGAAACAAAGTGTAACAAATTAAAATAAATTTCTTTTTTATCGAGTCCAATATAATCTTCATACGTTCTTATCCTATTTTTAAGAACAAATTGGTAGTTAACAATAAAAATAAAAATACAAAAATACGACATAAATGACAAATCCAAATAAATTAATGTGTCACTTATGATTTTTAGATATAGAGTATAAATTGTCATTAAAATAATACAAGAGCCGTTTGTTCAAGCTGAGAAAACATGTTCATGCTATAACGAGCTATGTACAAGCAATGTAAACCACTTTAAACAAGAAATGAATGTCAATTCTTTTTGTCACTCTCCTGTCATTTCCCTTACATTTTATCAGTAATTCGAAAGAAATGTTTTTATTTTTCTAATATTCTATGTTTATATTTATTTTAAGATATTTACAATAATTACCCCTTTATTTGATAGTACATATAAAAAAAGTCAACAGTCTCTTAGCTTCTTGATTGGAATATATGTGTTGGTAGGAAAACAGTACAAATCAACGTCAAAACATTGTATATTAAAATAAAGTTCAATTTGTACAAAGACTTTGTTGGTTTATTTATGGGCCACGCATACCATTCTCCGACCAGACGGACTCACAAGATAATTTAGGCATAGTCTTTTGAAAATGTGTAGTATTAAACGGGTATATATAAACCTGTCCAGTTAAAAGACTAAAACAAAACAATATTTTAATTGAAATTATTTACATTAGCAATCGCCATATGATAATTAAAATTGAGTTGTATTTTATATTATCTAGCTACCACAAAAAAATTTACATTTACATACTACATTTAGATTTTGGTATATTTTGCCATTACGTATAAAAGTGTAACTAAAACAGGATGCTTTACTTAAACGTGTTCTTGAGATAAAACACGTTCAAAACTATTTATCACTTAATAATGTGAAGAGGCAGAGCGTTGTTAAAGACGACTACTCCACAAGTCTTGGCAGGAATTGTCAGACACAAGCTGTATGCTAATGAACGTTAAGAGGCAGAGCGTTGTTAAAGACGACTACTCCACAAGTCTTGGCAGGAATTGTCAGACACAAGCTAATGAACGTGAAGAGGCAGAGCGTTGTTAAAGACGACTACTCCACAAGTCTTGGCAGGAATTTTCAGACACAAGCTGTATGCTAATGAACGTTAAGAGGCAGAGCGTTGTTAAAGACGACTACTCCACAAGTCTTGCCAGGAATTGTCAGACACAAGCTAATGAACGTGAAGAGGCAGAGCGTTGTTAAAGACGACTACTCCACAAGTCTTGGCAGGAATTGTCAGACACAAGCTGTATGCTAATGAACGTTAAGAGGCAGAGCGTTGTTAAAGACGACTACTCCACAAGTCTTGGCAGGAATTGTCAGACACAAGCTGTATGCTAATGAACGTGAAGAGGCTGAGCGTTGTTAAAGACGACTACTCAACAAGTCTCGGCAGGAATTGTCAGACACAAGCTGTATGCTAATGAACGTGAATAGGCAGAGCGTTGTTAAAGACGACTACTCCACAAGTCTCGACAGGAATTGTCAGACACAAGCTGTATGCTAATGAACGTGAAAAGGCAGAGCGTTGTTAAAGACGACTACACCACAAGTCTTGGCAGGAATTGTCAGACACAAGCAGTATGCTAATGAACGTGAATAGGCAGAGCGTTGTTAAAGACGACTACTCCACAAGTCTTGGCAGGAATTGTCAGACACAAACTGTATGCTAATGAACGTTAAGAGGCAGAGCGTTGTTAAAGACGACTACTCCACAAGTCTTGGCAGGAATTGTCAGACACAAGCTGTATGCTAATAAACGTTAAGAGGCAGAGCGTTGTTAAAGACACTCCACAAGTCTTGGCAGGAATTGTCAGACACAAGCTGTATGCTAATGAACGTGAAGAGGCAGAGCGTTGTTAAAGACGACTACTCAACAAGTCTCGGTAGGAATTGTCAGACACAAGATGTATGCTAATAAACGTGAATAGGCAGAGCGTTGTTAAAGACGACTACTCCACAAGTCTCGACAGGAATTGTCAGACACAAGCTGTATGCTAATGAACGTGAATAGGTAGAGCGTTGTCAAAGACGACTACTCCACAAGTCTCGGCAGGAATTGTCAGACACAAGCAGTATGCTAATGAACGTGAATAGGCAGAGCGTTGTTAAAGACAACTACTCCACAAGTCTTGGCAGGAATTGTCAGACACAAGCTGTATGCTAATGAACGTGAAGAGGCAGAGCGTTGTTAAAGACGACTACTCAACAAGTCTCGGCAGGAATTGTCAGACACAAGATGTATGCTAATGAACGTTAAGAGGCAGAGCGTTGTTAAAGACGACTACTCCACAAGTCTTGGCAGGAATTGTCAGACACAAGCTGTATGCTAATGAACGTGAAGAGGCAGAGCGTTGTTAAAGACGACTACTCAACAAGTCTCGGAAGGAATTGTCAGACACAAGATGTATGCTAATAAACGTGAATAGGCAGAGCGTTGTTAAGGACGACTACTCCACAAGTCTCGACAGGAATTGTCAGACACAAGCTGTATGCTAATGAACGTGAATAGGTAGAGCGTTGTCAAAGACGACTACTCCACAAGTCTCGGCAGGAATTGTCAGACACAAGCAGTATGCTAATGAACGTGAATAGGCAGAGCGTTGTTAAAGACAACTACTCCACAAGTCTTGGCAGGAATTGTCAGACACAAGCTGATGAACGTGAAGAGGCAAAGCGTTGTTAAATACCACTACTCCACAAGTCTTGGCAGGAATTGTCAGACACAAGCTGTATGCTAATGAACGTGAAGAGGCAGAGAGTTGTTAAAGACGACTACTCCACAAGTCTTGGCAGGAATTTTCAGATACAAGCTGTCTGCTAATGAACGTGAATAGGCAGAGCGTTGTTAAAGACGACTACTCCACAAGTCTCGGCAGGAATTGTCAGACACAAGCTGTATGCTAATGAACGTGAATAGGCAGAGCGTTGTTAAAGACGACTACTCCACAAGTCTTGGCAGGAATTGTCAGACACAAGCTAATGAACGTGAAGAGGCAGAGCGTTGTTAAAGACCACTACTCCACAAGTCTTGGCAGGAATTGTCAGACACAAGCTGTATGCTAATGAACGTGAAGAGGCAGAGCGTTGTTAAAGACGACTACTCCACAAGTCTTGGCAGGAATCTCCAGATACAAGCTGTATGCTAATGAACGTAAATAGGCAGAGCGTTGTTAAAGACGACTACTCCACAAGTCTCGGCAGGAATTGTCAGACACAAGCTGTATGCTAATGAACGTGAATAGGCAGAGCGTTGTTAAAGACGACTACTCCACAAGTCTCGGCAGGAATTGTCAGACACAAGCTGTATGCTAATGAATGTTAAGAGGCAGAGCGTTGTTAAAGACGACTACTCCACAAGTCTCGGCAGGAATTGTCAGACACAAGCTGTATGCTAATGAACGTGAAGAGGCAGAGCGTTTTTAATGACGACTACTCAACAAGTCTCGGCAGGAATTGTCAGACACAAGCTGTATGCTAATGAACGTTAAGAGGCTGAGCGTTGTTAAAGACGACTACTCCACAAGTCTTGGCAGGAATTGTCAGACACAAGCTGTATGCTAATGAACGTGAAGAGGCAGAGCGTTGTTAAAGACGACTACTCAACAAGTCTCGGCAGGAATTGTCAGACACAAGCTGTATGCTAATGAACGTGAATAGGCAGAGTGTTGTTAAAGACGACTACTCCACAAGTCTCGACAGGAATTGTCAGACACAAGCTGTATGCTAATGAACGTGAATAGGCAGAGCGTTGTTAAAGACGACTACTCCACAAGTCTTGGCAGGAATTGTCAGACACAAGCAGTATGCTAATGAACGTGAATAGGCTGAGCGTTGTTAAAGACGACTACTCCACAAGTCTTGGCAGGAATTATCAGACACAAGCTGTATGCTAATGAACGTTAAGAGGCAGAGCGTTGTTAAAGACGACTACTCCACAAGTCTTGGCAGGAATTGTCAGACACAAGCTGTATGCTAATGAACGTTAAGAGGCAGAGCGTTGTTAAAGACGACTACTCCACAAGTCTTGGCAGGAATTGTCAGACACAAGCTGTATGCTAATGAACGTGAATAGGCAGAGCGTTGTTAAAGACGACTACTCAACAAGTCTCGGCAGGAATTGTCAGACACAAGATGTATGCTAATGAACGTGAATAGGCAGAGCGTTGTTAAAGACGACTACTCCACAAGTCTCGACAGGAATTGTCAGACACAAGCTGTATGCTAATGAACGTGAATAGGTAGAGCGTTGTCAAAGACGACTACTCCACAAGTCTCGGCAGGAATTGTCAGACACAAGCAGTATGCTAATGAACGTGAATAGGCAGAGCGTTGTTAAAGACAACTACTCCACAAGTCTTGGCAGGAATTGTCAGACATAAGCTAATGAACGTGAAGAGGCAAAGCGTTGTTAAATACCACTACTCCACAAGTCTTGGCAGGAATTGTCAGACACAAGCTGTATGCTAATGAACGTGAAGAGGCAGAGCGTTGTTAAAGACGACTACTCCACAAGTCTTGGCAGGAATTGTCAGACACAAGCTGTATGCTAATGAACGTGAAGAGGCAGAGCGTTGTTAAAGACGACTACTCCACAAGTCTTGGCAGGAATTGTCAGACACAAGCTGTATGCTAATGAACGTTAAGAGGCAGAGCGTTGTTAAAGACGACTACTCCACAAGTCTCGGCAGGAATTGTCAGACACAAGCTGTATGCTAATGAACGTGAAGAGGCAGAGCGTTGTTAAAGACGACTACTCCACAAGTCTCGGCAGGAATTGTCAGACACAAGCTGTATGCTAATGAACGTTAAGAGGCAGAGCGTTGTTAAAGACGACTACTCCACAAGTCTTGGCAGGAATTGTCAGACACAAGCTAATGAACGTGAAGAGGCAGAGCGTTGTTAAAGACGACTACTCCACAAGTCTTGGCAGGAATTGTCAGACACAAGCTGTATGCTAATGAACGTGAATAGGCAGAGCGTTGTTAAAGACGACTACTCCACAAGTCTTGGCAGGAATCGTCAGACACAAGCTGTATGCTAATGAACGTGAATAGGCAGAGCGTTGTTAAAGACGACTACTCCACAAGTCTTGGCAGGAATTGTCAGACACAAGCTGTATGCTAATGAACGTGAATAGGTAGAGCGTTGTTAAAGACGACTACTCCACAAGTCTCAGCAGGAATCGTCAGACACAAGCTGTATGCTAATGAACGTGAATAGGCAGAGCGTTGTTAAAGACGACTATACCACAAGTCTTGGCAGGAATTGTCAGACACAAGCTGTATGCTAATGAACGTCAATTGACTTGCAGATAAGGAATTTCCATTCGTATTTTTCTTACAGATTACCGGATGTAAAAGCATCTTGAAGACGTCCTTTTGCATATTTCTGGGAGTACCTACCTCATTGGTAAGTAGGATGAAAGGTGTCTTTAAGTTAAAATGATGGTTACTTCAATATAAATATTGTTTGCAAGGTCTCTCTGTAAGGTAAGCTTATATTACTTTTTAATTCTATGTATTTTATGTCATCAAAAATAAACACTCTTTTACTGTATCACCTGTTAAATCCACACTGTTGATTCCCTTCCCAACCACATTCAATTTGTAATAACTAGTTTGTAATCTTTATCAGAAGGTCAGATTCATAGTCTTGGCAAAGCACTTTCCAACAACACTCCTTCCTCATGCGGATCACAACACTTACTGCTCGTTTTTCAGCTTTCAGCTTTTCTGATCTTGCTCCATCTATTCAGCTGGTTTCGAGCACGCTGAGCCTCTCTGTGCATTAGGGATATTCACCTATTTTGTGAATCCATGTCCATCCACCTGTATAGTACGCATGGCGGCAGCTACTACATAAAATATATCCTAACTCAGGAGTCGCATTACTGAATCGGTTATTACTTTTAAAATAAAAGTACCCTGAACTTTAGATATTGTTTTTACTTTGGATTTTCATTGTTTTCCTTCTCTTTTTATATGTTAGCTAAGGTCATTATTAGTAGTGACCACAGCTAAAGTCATTCCTTAAATAAACAGATTTAGCAACTCTAAATTGATGTATAAAAGGGCATAAGCTCTGTAAGGATTGATTATGACACGCTTAATACTTCAGATTTTAATAAAGTTTCTAATTTATAATTATTTTACTAAACTATGTACACTTGGGTGTTTCTAAAATAACACGCTCTTAAACACGTATAAATTCATATGTAATAAAATAATTACATGGACGCTTGTTGGTTATTCATTATCTGGATGGTTTATTCATGTAGAAGCTTTCAAACCATTACAATGATGTGGGGTTGATATTATATTACTATTAATTATTTTGTTTCTTAATTAATTTATAGATTAACCATTTAAAATTCATAGTATTTTAACTATTAATCTAACTATTAAGTTAACCAACTGCACAAATTAGATGAAATAATCCTACAACATAACTCAGAAGAATGCCGTGGAACATACTGCGGATTATATGCAAATGAAAATTAATTGACTTGCAAATAGGGACTCGTATTGTGTATGCGTTTATTGATTTTATTAAAATATATTTCCAATTACAATTTTGTATTATATACAAATTATATGTTAGTATTGCATTATTATTTACTAACTGAGCCATCAAAAAACTCTACACTTTACAACTATTTTAACACTAAACAAACACTTTACAAATATATTTTGGAGATGAAAATTCTTATTCTTTATGAACCTGGATTGCTAATTTTATATTTTGTGTCATGAGAGCCTTAAGTTCAAAATTATAAAACTGTTGTTTATTGAATAATAACTTTAAAATGAGATAACATAATAATCAATGATGAAACTGAAAAAAATGTTTAAGGATTTATTATTAATAATAATAAGGATAATATATATATATATATATATATTATTTTCTAGAATGCGTAAATAACATATCAATATGTAAGGTAAAAATAAAAAGTTTAATTTGAAATGTTCAAAAATATATGAAGTTAAAAAGACATTGTAGTTAAAGTAATTATAGGAGGGTTTGATACATCGTTAACAAACTATTGCATAACACAAAGTAATATAAATAACTTTACACGGTATTTATTGTGGAATAATATAACTATTTTTTAAAGTAAATGTTTTTTATTACATATGTAACCAAACATTTTGTCAAGATTTCTTGGCATATAAATATATTGTTTAACTAACTTTATTTTTATATCTTATTCAATTATATTCACCCTCTTTACTCACCATGAGATGAAATACAAATTTCATTGAATATCTGATCGATTGAAATAGTTGTCAGATGATCTATTGATACTCTCAAACAAGACAATTACATTTTAAGTATATAGTTACAACTCATACGACGATGCCGCCTAATATGTGTTGTCAAACAAATCTAAGTGCACGTATGATAGAGACAGGAGAAGGAACTGAGATTAGCAAACTACCCTCTGATAGAGATAAAGTGTTCCTCAACTTTTGGAACACATTTTAACATAAACTCTACTCACACCACCATACTTTAATATTTAAAGTTTATAGTTTATGTAACAATACTTATTATAAATATAAACTCCGCTGCACCGGTCCCAAGCCCGGGGTCTCATCTTCCCCATAACCGATGAGAAAGGAGGAGGGTACCTTCCCACAGCTCTCAGTGTGATCCCGATACTGAGAGCACTCCTATCCCATTAATGCCTTCTCCTACCAAACATCCACTCTCCCGTGCCGTACCGTGTCCGGGGTAGGCTTTCAAGCCAACAAAGACTTGCCTGCATGTGCATGACAGGGGCCTTTAGGCGACCCCTTTAATTGCACTGGAGGTTCTTCTTAACCTGGAGGCTCGGGCGGTGGCTTACAGGCTTCAACTGACTGACCACTGGAGGGGGTCCTGTATAAGTCACTCCTCAGTGGTCAATCTAGTAAACGACGAGGTACTCTCAATGAAGTTTGACTTCATTGGGACTAAGTATCTTTTCACCAGACCCTATACTGTGGATTTCAGGTCGAGGGAGTACTGGGACGCTGTTAGTAGCCCGGTTTCTTCTCACGACCGAATTGTATGGTTCACAGACGGGTCAAGAATGGGCAACAGAGCTGGATTTGGTGTCTATACTGGCGACCCCAGGACCAACGCTAGCGCGAGCCTGGGAGCGTATGGCACCGTTTTCCAAGCTGAAGTCGCCATACGTTCAGCGCAAACTATGATAGGGGTTTGCGGGAAACATATCCACATCCTCTCAGACAGTCAGGTGGCCTTAGGGGCTCTTGACTCCTGGAAGGTTTCGTCTGGTCTAGTCTGGGAATGTGTGGAGTCCCTCAGCATCCTGGGCTCAAGAAATCAGGTCTTGCTGGAATGGATCCCTAGGACATAGGGGATTAGAAGGCAACGAGCAGGACGATGCCTTGGCTAGGGAAGGTGATATCAAGCCCTTCATTGGTCCTGAGCCGGCCTGCGGCGTTTCGGCTGCAGCTGTCAAAACAGCAATAAAAAACTGGGTCAGCGCCAGACATCTTAAAAGATGGCGGCGGTTCCCAGGGCAAAGACTCGGCAAGGTTCTTGTCAGAAATCCTTCCCAGAATTTAACAAAGCCACTTCTTGGGTTGAGTAAATTGCACGTCAAGCTGGTGGTGGGACTCATCACCGGTCACGGCAAATTCCGGAGGCATCCAAGAACAGTGGGACTCTTTACGGAGGATCCCATCTGTCGCCTCTGTGGGGAGGACGAAGAGTCGGTAGAACACATTGTCCTGGAGTGTGAGGATCTTGGTGCCAGGAGAAGAGTACTTTTTGAAGGCTCACCTCTGGGACAGTCGGAAATTACTAATCTAGTGAAGAAGCTCCTTGACCTGGTCAAGGATTGCCAGCTTTACGACGATTAGGCACCGGGATTGGAACAAAAAGCCCCAGGCTTCGTTGCAAGGGGTGGCTGGACCAACTGTACATCCCCTTTCAATCTAAATCTAAATCTATTATAAATATAAATATCATTATAAGTATGGATACCACTCCTAGAAAGTTTACCTGTCCATATGAACGTGACTTTTACGGTGAATATAAACAGTCATCATTCGATTCCACACTAAAACTCATTTTCGAACTAAAAAACAGCTATTTCGTCTATTGTACACATTTGAATTCGGGTTTCCTTTCTCAAAACCCATTAGTTATAATAAAATATACGCAGGTGCATAGACTGAGTTAAACTAATTCCTAGTTTAATTATTCATTCAAAAGCTTTTGTGACATCTAGAGCGGCCTCAATCCTGGGAACCGGTGATGCGGAAGTAATGGATGGGTCGCTGACCACCTGCCCTGCTTGTTTACAACCTTTGGGGCACAATGGCTTACGCATGAACGCGCCTTACCTCAATGGACTTCTAGACGTTTCTCGGTTGACGAGCCAGCGCTGTCATGGAACTTCGTGCGCAGGGGAATTCAAGAAGCTTCTAGATGGAGACCTGCGGGTGATATATACGGCACGGATACCAGTCAGTCAGTCAGTCAGTCAGTGAGTCTAGAGCCTACAGCCCGGGTGTTTGCAGCGACAGTGCGAGTGAAGTGTCCGAGTATAGTGAAGTGGTCTACGGAGAAGTTACCGGTGAGTGGTTCGTTGTGGGGATCAACGAAGGAGCAGTGCGGTACTTGTGGACGACTTCTGAAGGGACACTGAAGAAACTGTGAGTGAACTGTTAGCTTTGGACTGTAGGTAGTAGGGAATCTAGTAAAGTCATTTAGTAGTCAGTAATTGTAAATAATAGTAGGGAATCTAGTAGAGTCACTTTATAGTTAGTAATTGTAAATAATAGTGGAGAATCTAGGAAAGCCACTTTATAGAGCTAGGAATTGTAATTAAAAGAAGGGAATTTAGTAAAGTCACTTTGCAATTAGTAGTTGTAATTATTGATGCCATCTAAGATTGTAATTATAAATTAGTTTAACTGTAACAGTAGGCCTAATAGTAAATTGTACTTTTCACAATAGTTTAAAGTTAAGGAAATAATCCATTTGATTATAATAAGTTAATTTTATATATTCAATAAATTTAGTAATTGTTTAGTATATCGTGTTGCTTATTTGTAAAACCCACATAGCGATTAATTATGAATTAGGACGTAAAAACGTCACACTTTGAAAAAACTCAAAACGTTCGAATCTATTATTTTTATTTAATTTGTATTTACTAATATGTAAACATTTGTTAGTTACGGTACAATTAAAGTTACTAAATTACTTATATACACCACTAAGTAGTTATAAAGCCTACAAATGTTTACTGGTACCACGTACACTAATGCAGAGTGTAGTTTTGTATTTTTCCTTTTAAAAATAATAAAAGTTATTAGTATATGAAATACTCTGAAAGGTTTTATAAATTATTAGTTTTAGCAAACATATAAATGTGTAGTTTTTATTTTTAATCAGGGTAAAATTAATAAATTATTTCAATAAAGTTTACTGTTTTATGGTAGATCATCGCCACAAATTATGTTACCTCGTATCTTTAAAAGTAATGTGTAATTATAAATTAATACCTTGAAAGTCCTCGTAAATCAATGTAAAAAGTAACACAAATAATGAAATAGAATAAATGAGTAATAATAATGAATAATAAATGAATAAATTAGATAAGTAATTGTTAAATAAAGTAAATGAATTTGGTAAGGTTCCTATTGAAATAATAAGCAATAATTAATATATTTATATGTAGATAATATTTTGAAATTTCTAATGCTTTGAGTGTTTAAGAAACAAACTTAACGTTTCGACAGGTATAACAAACACCAGCCGTCTTCAGGTGTACTTACCAACTTAGCCTCCTTCTAAAAACATTTTTTTCCTTAACCCATACAAAATCAGAAAAGACTTAATACTACATGATAATACTAGATATTAAGACTTAATACTAGATACTAAAGATTATTGTGGAAAGTCAAAAGTTCTTCAAAAACTATCACACGTAACATAATTATACAAAATATAATACACAATATAAATTCAAAATACGAAATCAGTCAACAAAAAACGGAGCAAGTTATTAAATAGATTAAATACACAATGACGAAAAAATAAACGTAAAATATTAAAAAATCAACAGAGCATAGATCAGGTTATTAAACAGACAAAATATTCAAAGAGACACGAAATAAATAAAAAAATGTGAAAAAATTCAACAGAAAATAGATGAGGTTATTAAATAGACAAAATATTCAATTTATTCAACTAACTTCCAATTCCACTGAGGTGAGAGGAAGGAGTCCTCTCACCACGACACTCACGAGATCAACTCACCACGACCATCAGAAACGAACTGATTTTGCATTTATTTTCTTTTTCATATTGTGCATTATATTTTGTATAATTATGTTATGTGTGATAGTTGTTTAAAAACTTTTGACTTTCAACAGTAATATTTAGTATCTAGCATGTATTATGAAGGCTTTTCTGATTTAGTATGGGTTAAGATAAAATAAAAATTGTTTTAGATGTAGGCTAAGTTACTAAGAACACCTGAAGACGATGGGAGTTTGTTACACCTGTCAAAACGTTGTGTTTGAAATTTAAATATTCAAAGCATTGGAATTTTCCAAATATTATCTAAATATCATGAACAATCGAATGCTATTGAATAACTTTCAAACAACTAATATATTTCTAAAAGGTAAGAACAGAGATATCGAGATTAAAGTAAAGTTAGCTTTTGACAGTTGAACACTTGGTGAGTTAACAATAGCAGCAAAAACGGAGATGATTTAATAAAGATGACAGTTTCCTGGATTACATACAGTTTTTTTCTAAACTGACTGTGGGTTATTCTTTTACAAACTACCTTATATACGATGAATAGTAACAAACTATTAATTCAAACGTATGAAATGTTTTAACCCAAAATCTAAAAAATAAAAATTACGGTTGAATTAAACTATAAATGTACATACAATTAATCTAATACCTAGTTAAATTATATTCTATGCTGGTAATGAATTACAGGACAATATTACCATGACTTTTCGATCTTGATCTAAATATATAAAGCAGTTTTTTTAAGTTAACAAATGGTAGCTGAAAATAAAACATAAGATATATATATTACGAACTTATGACTGTAAAAATATACATCAATTAAATTTAAAATGTGGTTACAATACAGTAACTTATATGATACATTTAATTTTGCAGCCTTCCTAACTTCAAAAAAGAGATTAATGGTATGCCCGTAAATATACAGAGGTACTGAAATTTATAGAGACAGTTTGATATTTTATAATTGGTTGGTTGGAGAATAATATTTAGCAAATTTTGTCGGGAGCTAATAAAAAATTTTAAACATGTTTACTAACGTTCATAAATATTTACCAACTTGCCCAACCTTACACGAATGGCGGTATTGACCCACCTGCCCAATCTTACACTAATGGTGGTTCCGACCCCTGCTCAATCTTACACGAGTGGTGGTATTGACCCCCTGCTCAACCTTACATGAATTGTAGTATTGACCCACTGCCCAACCTTACACAAATGGTGGTATTGACCCACCTGCCCAATTTTGCACGAATGGTGGTATTGACCCACCAGCCCAGCCTTACAAGAATGGTGGTATTGACCCCCCTGCTCAACCTTACATGAATGGTGGTATTGACCCACCTGCTCAAACTTACACAAATGGTGGTATTGACCCACCTGCCCAATTTTGCACGAGCGGTGGTATTGAACCCCCTGCTCAACCTTACACGAGTGGTGATATTGAACCACCTGCCCAACCTTACACTAATAGCAGTATTGACATCCCTGCCCAACCTTACATGAATGGTAGTATTGACCCACCTGCCCAACCTTACACGAATGGTGGTATTAACACCCCTGCCCAACCTTACACGAATTGTGGTACTGACCCCCTGCTCAATCTTACACGAATGGTGGTATTGACCCCCCTGCACAACCTTACACAAATGGTGGTATTGACCCCCCTGCTCAACCTTACACGAATGGTGGTATTGACCCACCTGCTCAACCTTACATTAATGGTGGTATTGACCCGCCTGCTCAAACTTACACAAATGGTGGTATTGACCCACCTGCCCAATTTTGCACGAACGGTGGTATTGAACCCCCTGCTCAACCTTACACGAGTGGTGATATTGAACCACCTGCTCAACCTTACACGAGTAGCAGTATTGACATCCCTGCCCAACCTTACATGAATGGTAGTATTGACCCACCTGCCCAACCTTACACGAATGGTGGTATTAACACCCCTGCCCAACCTTACACGAATGGTGGTACTGACCCCCTGCTCAATCTTACACGAATGGTGGTATTGACCCCCCTGTTTAACCTTACATGAATTGTAGTATTGACCCACCTGCACAACCTTACACAAATGGTGGTATTGACCCCCCTGCTCAACCTTACACGAATGGTGGTATTGACCCACCTGCTCAACCTTACATGAATGGTGGTATTGAACCGCCTGCTCAATCTTACACAAGTGGTGGTATTGACTCATCTGCCCAATCTTACACGAATGGTGGTATTGAACCAACTGCTCAACCTTACACGAATGGCGGTATTGACCCATCTGTCCAATCTTACACGAATGGTGGTATTGACCCCCCTGCACAACCTTACACAAATGGTGGTATTGACCCCCCTGCTCAACCTTACACGAATGGTGGTATTGACCCACCTGCTCAACCTTACATTAATGGTGGTATTGACCCACCTGCTCAATCTTACACGAATGACGGTATTGACCCACCTTCTCAACCATACACGTATTGGTGGTATTGACCCACCTGCTCAATCTTACACGAGTGGCGGTATTGACCACCTGCCCAACCTTACACGAATGGCGGTATTGACCCACCTGCTAACTAGCAGCCCGGGTGTACACGTACGGTTATATTTACCCATCAATCTGCCTATTAACGAATCATAGAATGAGCCCACCAGCCCACTTGTAAATTTTTGTGGTATTGACCAACCTACCCACCTATATACGTACTTGCTATACCATACATATACGCTGTTATATACCAACCGACCAATGAATTTAGGGAGGTATAAATAATTTATGCGAGTGAACGATGAGTCATTTTCAAACGTAAGTAATAAAAGACAAGATCTGAAAACCATAATTTTTTTGAGTTTTAAAACTGTCATCAAAAATTAAAGTTTATTAGAATATTTTTAAAATAAACCCTAAAATTCAGCTTTCAAATTTATAGAGTGTTGAATTTAATTGAATTTACCTTCTTTTAGGTTTTTCTTAGTGGTCTGTAACCATAAAAAAGTAAAATTCAAATGGTTTGTATGTTTTACAATTAAATTAAAACTATTAATCAAATAACCATTTACTTTCATATAAATGGATGAATTTAAATCAAGGGCCCCATTTAGTTAAAAAAAAACTTGAAAAACTCATATAAGATTCATAAAATTCTATGTTTATATTGTCATAAAACTATTATAAAATATTAAATGTAGCGAATTAAAAGCTATTAAGGTAACTTCCCAAATTTTCAGCATCCTAAGGTTTATAAAAAATTTTTTGAATAACCATGATTTTCTTTATGAATTGTACAAATAATATGTAATTTATACTTTGCTAGGCCCTCCGTTAAAGTGATGTTTATATCGCCGTGTTATACAATTAAAACTTTCGACTTACTCCTTATAGTCTTCCCTATCGGAGATAACAATTTAGTAAGAACAATAAGCTACTAATTAAAATTGTTAGAGTTTACTCCTTTATCCCAATTCATTATAAAGGGATTAACACAGCTTCAAACTGTTCAGCTTCTCTGTATATTGGAGTGCATTATTTATTTTCTGTGCTTAGGTTGTACTCGGAGTGTGATCAGTTGTAGTAGGAGTCATAATAACCTATAATAATATTAATATGGATATAGTAGTTTATTTTTCTTTGATCTCACATATTCTTACGTCATAACTTTTACTTTTCCTATAACTATAATTTATTTCATAACAATACAAACATAAAAACTTCAATATTAACATATTTATTTATGTGAAATTAATTAAAGATTAAATTAACTCCTGATACGTTGAACTTAAAACATGTTTGTAAACGTTGAATTATATCTGAAATGGAACAAACAATTCATACACAAAACAACTGCAACTGAAGCTCATGTCATTTTCAAGCTAGGTTGGGGAATCAGTGATGTCATGTATATAAAAGACTTGCTTATTGACCCTGCTTTATGACTGTGGACTGATTCCGGAACTGTAAAACAGGAAAGGTTTATGACAAGTGAAAGTTTATGTACTTGTTTTATTTGCGTAATTATTTTTAGAAAAGTCTATAGCAACTTACTAGCATGTTTAATGAAAACATTTAAATATTTCGTTTTTAATGTTTTTGTTGTGAATATAATGAATTTTTGTTTACAATTTACAGATCAATAATCGTTACCTACCCAACTGGTTTTCTACCAGTGGGTTAAAAAGGACACTTATTGTTTTATAAATATAAAAAGTCACAATAAAGCTCTACCTCTATTTTTAATGGCTTCATTATACATATATTTCTTTGTTTCTACTTTTATCGTTTTTTTAAAATAGTTTTAAATATTTGTCTTTTCGTATTAATTTTATTAAAACAGTTAGATACAGACAAATGGCTATCGCAATTTTTTTTAGAATAAATATTGTGACGTTTTTTACGTCCTAATTTATAAATAATTAATCGCTATGTGGGTTTTACAAATAAGCAACACGATATACTAAACAATTACTAAATTTATTGAATATATAAAATTAACTTATTATAATTAAATGGATTATTTCCTTAACTTTAAACTATTGAGAAAAGTACAATTTACTATTAGGCCTACTGTTACAGTTAAACTAATTTATATTTACAATCTTAGATGGCATCAATAATTACAACTACTAACTGCAAAGTGACTTTACTAAATTCCTTTCTTTTAATTACAATTCCTAGCTCTATAAAGTGGCTTTCCTAGATTCTCTACTATTATTTACAATTCTAACTATAAAGTGACTCTACTAGATTCCCTACTACCTACAGTCCAATGCTAACAGTTCACTCACAGTTTCTTCAGTGTCCCCTCAGAAGTCGTCCACAAGTACCGCACTGTTCCTTCGTTGATCCCCACAACGAACCACTCACCGGTAACTTCTCCGTAGACCACTTCACTACACACGGACACTTCACTCGCACTGTAGAACTGTCGCTGCAAACACCCGGGCTGTAGGCTCTAGACTCACTGACTGTCTGACTGACTGACTGACTGACTCTGGTATCCGGGCCGTATATATCACCTGCAGGTCTCCATCTAGAAGCTTCTTGAATTCCCCTGTGTCCGAAGTTCCATGACAGAGCTGGCTCGTCAACCCAGAAGATTCTAGAAGTTCATTGAAGAGGTAAAGGGGCGTTCATGCGTAAGCCATTGTGCCCCAAAGGCTGTAAACAAGCAGGGCAGGTGGTCAGCGACCCATCTATTACTTCCGCATCACCAGTTCCCAGGATTGAGGCCACTTTGGATGTCACACTGCCCCCTCCTTAAGGCTGATCGTCCCGATCAGCTTCCGCTCCATGGTACGGTGCTAGGCGATCAAGGTGGACCACAAGCATCTTGCCTCTTGGGTGTCTTTGAATCCTGTAGACCACATCGTTGATTCGTGTCACTACCCGATAAGGTCCTTGCCAATCCTGTTGAAATTTCGGGCATCTCCCCTTTTTCCGGAGGGGACTGTAGAGCCACACCAGGTCGTTCACCTGGAATCCAGTCGAATTGGCTTGCCGGTCGTAGCGAGCTTTCATTTTGTCACTGGCCATTTTTAGGTGCTGACGAGCGAACTCGTGAGTGTCGTGTAGGTGGTCGACGAGCTCGCAGGCGTAGTCCGTCACGGGCTGCTTTGCGTCAGGTGGTAGGCCGAACATGAGGTCGCTGGGCAGCCGCAGCTCTCTTCCGAAGATCATCCTTGCTGGGGTGAAACCCGTAGTATCGTGGACCGAAGATCTGTATGCCAGGAGGAAAATGGGCACCTTCCGATCCCAATCCCGCTGATTGGTGGACACAACTTTCCTGAGGTGTCCAACGAGTGTCTTTATGTATCTCTCGACCATCCCATCAGATTGCGGATGAAGTGCAGTTGTCCGTGTCTTGTGCACTCCGAGACGCTGAAGCACCTCCTTCATCAACAAGGATCCGAAGTTCGTCCCTTGGTCGCTGTGCAGCTCACGTGGCACTCCATACCGACAGATGAATTCGTTCACCAAGCACCCAGCTACTGTTGCGGCTTCTTGATTTGGTATGGCGTATACTTCTGGCCATTTCGTAAAGTAGTCCATGACCACCAGGAGATATTTATTTCCTGCATCTGACATGGGAAATGGACCGGCGATGTCGATGGCGATCCTCTCGAAGGGTGCCCCAACGTTGTACTGTTGCATTCTGCCTCGACTTCTTTTTTGTGGCCCTCGGCTTCCAGTACAGAAATCACATTGGCGGCACCACTTCTCTACATCAGCCCTCAAGTTCAACCAGTAGAACCACTGACGTAGCTTGTCCACCATTCTGTTGACACCTAAGGGCCCACCAGATGCTCCATTGTGGATCTCCTCCAGCACTTCCTTTCTTTTACTTCTGGGGAGCACTATCTGTTCAATCTGCTTCCTACCATTAGGGGCCTCCCAGATTCTTATAAGCACTCCATTCTTAACCTTCATTGAGTCCCACTGTGCCCAGTAGCTCTTATACACATGGTTCCTAGCTGCAATGTCTTCCCAGCTAGGGCGAGCCCCCGATTCCTTCTCCCGCAGCAGTGGTCCAACCTCAATATCCTCAAACTGTTCTTTACGGAGGTCCTACGGCTCCCATCCACTAGCTGGCTCCAAAGAGACACAACGCACTTCCACGGACGGATTCCTCTCTTCTACCTTGGAGCAGTGCTTACAACCCTCTGGGCAAGGTCGGCGAGATAGGGCGTCGGCATTGGAATGGTTTCTCCCTCGTCGGTGTTCAGAGGTGAAGTTGTATTCTTGAAGACGCTGCACCCATCGAGCTGTCTGTCCCTCCAGGTTCTTGAAGTTCATTAGCCAAGTCAGGGCAGAATGGTCGGTCCTTAAATGGAAAGGCTGTCCATAGAGGTACTTGTGAAAGTGCTCTAATGACTTCACGACTGCAAGTAGCTCTCTTCTGGTGACGCAATAATTCCTCTCTGCTTTGGATAGCGTTCTGCTGAAGTAAGCTATTACAGCTTCATGGTCGTCCTGAACTTGGGAGAGAACTGCCCCTATACCCACATCGCTGGCGTCCGTGTCCACAATGAATTTCTCTCCAAACCGTGGGAACCCTAAGATTGGAGCGCTGCAAAGGGAAGTTTTAAGTGTATCAAAAGCCTCACTAGCCTCCGGAGTCCACTCAAACTTACGCTGTTCTTCGGTGAGCTTGGTCAGTGGCTTAGCAATATCAGCATAGCCCTTCACGAAGCGGCGGTAGTAGGTGCAAAGTCCAAGAAAACTCCTCACCTCATGTTTGTTACGTGGGACAGGCCACTCCTTCACGGTGCTAATCTTCTCCGGGTCCACAGTCACTCCTTCAGATGACACTACGTGTCCAAGATAGTTAACCTTATTCTTGAAAAGATTACATTTTTTTAGGTTTAACTTCAGGTTGGAAGAACGAAGCCTCTTAAAAACTTTCTCCAGATTCTGAAAATGGTCGTTAAACGTCTTCCCTAGGACTATGATGTCGTCCAGATACACTAGACAAGTTTCCCAAGTCAGTCCCCGTAGCACATTTTCCATGAGTCTCTCGAAGGTAGCTGGAGCATTGCAGAGTCCAAAGAGCATCACCGTGAACTGCCAAAGTCCGTTTCCATTCCCTATGGAAAACGCTGTTTTCTCTTGGTCCTCCGGAGCTATCTCCACCTGCCAGTACCCGCTCTTCAAGTCCAGGGTCGAGAAGAACCTACAGCCTCCGAGAGCATCCAGAGTGTCGTCAATCCGGGGCAAGGGATAACTGTCTTTCTTCGTAGCATTGTTCAGTAGTCGGTAATCCACGCAGAACCTGGAAGTCCCATCCTTCTTCTTTACTAGTACTACCGGCTAAGTCCATGGGCTGCTGGAGGGCTCAATCACTCCATCTTGCTCCATTTCTTTTATTTTTCGCTCTGCCTCTTCTCTCTTCGCCCAGGGTAGTCTTCTAGGTATTTGACGGATTGGTCTAGCGTCTCCAACATCAATTTTATGTTGAACCACAGTTGTCCTACCTTTTGGCCCCGTAGCAGTTTCAAACACATCTTGATACTCTGTTATTAGCCTAGCGACTTGCTTCGTTTGATCCAATGTCATTCCCCTGCATGCATCTCTTACAAACTCCGCTATGTCTTCTGGAAGGTTTTTATGGTCTGAAGAGATATTCCTATCAGCTCGTGAAACAGAAGAAACCGAAGAACATTTACCTAGGAGCTTACCTTGTTTCAATGCAACAGGATGGTCATTCAAATTCATTATACGGACTGGAACTTCCTTAGAAGATTTGAACAGTGTTTTCGCTACAAGTACCCCACGTCCAAGTTCCTCGTCGTTTATAACTGGTTCCAGCATTAAGTTCTGGCCTTCCGGAATAGTCTTGTCCATTTCTGCTCTGACGATCTTCTGAGTTCGAGGTGGCAGAGTGGCGTCCTTCAACAAGCGCACCCAAGAAGATAAATTCTTCCTATGCTGAAGAGCAACTTCCTCTCCCCCAATGGTCGTCACTCCTTTCCTGGGGTCTAACTGTAAGCCAAGTTTCGTCATCATGTCTATGCCGAGTATGACGTCCTCCTCAATATCAGCTACAAGAGCGCGATGCTCAAGACATGCACCCCCGATGCAGAAGGTGGCAACTGTCTCCCCGCGGACGCTGGCAAAGTCCCCAGTCGCAGTCTTCACTGTCCAGGTCGTCAGAGTTATTTTCATAGAGGAAGGACAAATATCTTCATTCAGTATCGTCATCGTTGCACCAGTGTCCAGCAAAAGGCTTCTGGGCTCCCAGTTTACCAATCCGTCTATGTAAAGGCTGTTGGTCTGACCTGACAAAGATGCTACGATGATGCTCTTAGCTGGGGCCTCAAGTTGCTGGGTTGACAGTTGCCCCTTACCATCAACCCTTTTTAGTTTTCCCTGCCTCTGCCCCCGAGAGGCTTTACTCGGGCATTTACTTCGGTAATGGTCTAACTCTCCACACCCCCAACAGCGAATCTCCTTCTTCCGGTCCCTCAGGGCATCAAGTACTTTTCTTACGATGTCTTCTATCTTCATAGGTTCTTCTTCCTCTGCGTAGACTCCTCGCAGACGTGCCTGGCCCCGGACGGATTGCTTTACGGCCTCAAACTCTAAGGCTTGCGTCAGGGCCTCGTTTAACGTGTTAGGCCGGGCCAACTTTACAGCCTGCTGCGTCTCAGCATCCCGCAGCCCATCGAGGAACCTTTCAATGGATAGGCTCTCGTAGACAGCTTCGTCCACTGTGGGATAAGCGCCCCTCACTAATCGTGCGATGTCAGCTTCGAATTCTTGAAGACTCTCATTGGACTTCTGGTGACGACTCCTGAGCTGAGATCTGTAGACCAGTTCCATGTGTTTATGTCCGAACCGCATTTCCAACCGTCTAATCAAATCTTCGTAATTCTGTCGCTCAGCAGGTGGAACGGTTTGCAGTACGCTCAGAGCTTCTCCACGAAGTGAAAGGCACAACATGGACGCCTTCGCTGATGATGGCCAATTGTAGACAGCAGCGGCAGTCTCAAACAAAGTAATAAAATCTTCCCAGGACATCTTTCCGTCGAAGGTTGGCAAACTTGCGTTATTTACGGGTGGACACACACTGGGCCGAGGTTTAAGGCTGGGCGGTTGCTGTCCACTTCCTGAGATCCCAGGTGGTTCATTGCAGGTTATTGACTCCTTCCTCCCCTGAACCATTTCTTCTAAAAACCTAATCCTATCACCTAATTGCTTCGAACAGTCATCTAATTGTTTTTTAAATTCGTTCGAACAGTCATCTAATTGCTTTTTAAATTCGTCTTCAACTTGGCAAATTTTATAATTAAATTCTGTAGCTAACTCTTCCTTTAAAGTTTTACAATTACTATTTAGTTTTTCGGTTAAGTCATCTTTCACTTCTTTTAAGTCACCTTTTAAGTCACTTTGTAATTTCTCTGCATTTCTTTTTAAGTCACTATGTAATTTCTCTGCTAAGTCACTTTGTAATTTCTCTGCATTTCACTCTAAGTCACTTTGTAATTTCTCTGCATTTCTCTCTAAGTCACTTCGTAATTTCTCTGCATTTCTGGTAATCATAGACTTAAGTGAACTAGCTTCAGTTTCAAAAAGGAATGTTTCTGGATCATCCCCTGCTTCTAGCATTGCCTGCTTAAGTCTACTTACTAAAACTGATTTTGTTCCAGTATGATCTAAGTCCCTTTCTTCTAACTCCCGCTTTAAATCAGCCACTTTTAAGTCTACTAACTTAACTCCACTAGATGCCATCGTTCTTTTACAAAACTACGTTTGAACAATATAGAATTACAGTAAATGAATTCAATAAAGAGCCTAATAATAACTATCAATAAATAAAAATATTAAACGTGTTGCTCTAACAAATCAATCCTACTTCTGACACCAGTGTGACGTTTTTTACGTCCTAATTTATAAATAATTAATCACTATGTGGGTTTTACAAATAAGCAACACGATATACTAAACAATTACTAAATTTACTGAATATATAAAATTAACTTATTATAATTAAATGGATTATTTCCTTAACTTTAAACTATTGAGAAAAGTACAATTTACTATTAGGCCTACTGTTACAGTTAAACTAATTTATATTTACAATCTTAGATGGCATCAATAATTACAACTACTAACTGCAAAGTGACTTTACTAAATTCCCTTCTTTTAATTACAATTCCTAGCTCTATAAAGTGGCTTTCCTAGATTCTCTACTATTATTTACAATTCTAACTATAAAGTGACTCTACTAGATTCCCTACTACCTACAGTCCAATGCTAACAGTTCACTCACAGTTTCTTCAGTGTCCCCTCAGAAGTCGTCCACAAGTACCGCACTGTTCCTTCGTTGATCCCCACAACGAACCACTCACCGGTAACTTCTCCGTAGACCACTTCACTTCACACGGACACTTCACTCGCACTGTAGAACTGTCGCTGCAAACACCCGGGCTGTAGGCTCTAGACTCACTGACTGTCTGACTGAATGACTGACTGACTCTGGTATCCGGGCCGTATATATCACCTGCAGGTCTCCATCTAGAAGCTTCTTGAATTCCCCTGCGTCCGAAGTTCCATGACAGAGCTGGCTCGTCAACCCAGAAGATTCTAGAAGTTCATTGAAGAGGTAAAAGGGCGTTCATGCGTAAGCCATTGTGCCCCAAAGGTTGTAAACAAGCAGGGCAGGTGGTCAGCGACCCATCTATTACTTCCGCATCACCAGTTCCCAGGATTGAGGCCACTTTGGATGTCACAATATGTTACAACAACTCTTATTTAGATGTATATATATATTGGAGTTATTGTTATATATGAAATTGAAAAAATTTATGAATGTACGAGGTCTCAAAACATTCAGCATTATTTGCAGTGATCAATCTTCAATCAATACTTTTAACCAAATCAATAATAAAAAATCTAAATAAATGAGGTGAATATTATTAATAACAATTAAACAATATTTGTAACTATAACATTAACAATGCTCAGATTACATAGTTGCACGTTTAGAGTAGTAGCACTCGGACCAAGCTCAGTTTTAGAATTATTTACTGACAATCCACTCAGAACTCCTACGGGTAAATATTATTTCTCAGTATATCTTAAATACTATAATATTATTAATTGCAAAAATGAGACAAATCTAAAAGAAAATTCTATAATAAAAAAATATATAAAACACATTCCCGCAGCCAATCATTAAATTTAGGTAATTTAAAACATAAATACAAATATATTAAGTTTTAATATTCTATTAAGTTTCCATTAGATGTAAAATCACAATTAATATTGTGAGTAAAAAGAAGATTCCAAGCTACGTTTGAAAATAATTTTTTAATATCAGATGTTAATTTTTCATAAAAACTATGAAATTTTGCAATAAAAATTAAAGTCATTAAAGATTAAAGTCATTAACATTTTAAAAGTATTAATTTCAAATAATTTTGGAAACCAGCTTCTTACTATATTACAATTTACTAGTTATCATTAAAACTAATGCCGAAAGGAATTTTAAATATTACCCTGTTAACATTGATAACATATTTGGTAAGAAAAATACGTTGTTATCCAATTTCTTCCTCAAATTGAAACAGCTGTGACCTTATACATTTCACCTATGTAAGGAGCATAAATAAGTCACATATTTGTTTTCTACAATCCGACACCTTCTGTGGTAGTGTTATTGCAATATAGTTATCTTTATTAAATATCTTGCTTGTTTACAACATCTAAAATGCTCAATTTTTATACTATAAATAACATTTTACTTAAAAATCTTGTCATTTAATTTGTTTTTGTATTGCATTTGTGAACATTAATCAAATTCATCTTAATTAAAATAAAAATATTAGGACTAATATTAATATCATGTGACTTTAACCTTTCTAATGGTTGATACGTTTTTACAAATACAAACAACATCTAGGAATTAGTTCAATACTTTTAGGCAACACAACTCAAAAATAGTTACTTACACTATTTTACTATGTATATACAATTTTAATTTCTTTTTTAGCCTTCATTATTAGACAAATGTCATTATAAAATTAAAGTTAACTTTGTTATTATTAAATTATAATAAACATTATGTATTAGTTATAAATGTAATATACGGATTGATGATCCTAACTATGACAGACAGTATAGAGCGTTACGCATTTAACTTTACAAATATCTTAATGTTAAAATTGAATAATATCTGTAAAA
>JAQJVL010001911.1:85714-136855 GCA_035578905.1 Stictocephala bisonia | reverse complement strand
TTTTTTTATCGGTTTAAAGAATCTTGCATGAGGGTAATTTTTGAAAGAAGCATAAGATAAGAAAAATTTCCTTTGAACATCGTAAACATATAATATGGCCTTTCATTTGATGGAAAATTTACTAAAATTTTACTCCTTCTTACTTTTAATCTTTGTTTAAATTCAAAAACTTACCAACATTTTGAAAGTTCCTGATTTCCCTGCCGCGCTGCAACTGCTTTTGCGTTTTTATTGGTTTTTATTATCTTTAAAAATATGAAACGGCCCCAACACTTCAACTCCTTTACAGTTTTTTTAACTCTTTGGGGGCACCAAAAAGTTAGCTGAGAACGACACTTTTACAACTTCTTAAAACTTTTAAAAATTAAAACCCCCTTATACTTCTAACTAAAATGAAATATTCCCTCTTTTTATATAAAAAATACTTTCCAAAAAAATTGGGTTTTTTTGGCACAACAGTTTTTATCTTATCTTGTAAAACTGCTTTCCCAATTTTTTTCTTCAATTTTTAAATACTCGGAAATTTATTAAAAGGTCTTTTGCTTTTTCACCTTTTCTCCCAATGTCCTGGTTTTAAAAAAATGGTTTTCAGTAGCATTTGTTTAAATTCATCTAAGTTGGATTAACAAAAATTTTTTTTTAAATTCACCATGAAAGATTGGGCAGAAGCCGAATTTTTTACAAGCGAATAAATCCAAAAACCATTAATTTCGTCAAAAAAAAAGTACTAAATTTTAAACTCTGCTACAAATTTTACAAATAAATACAATTTATTTGTGTTATGGGACACAAAATTTTCTCATTTTAATTACAAAACCTCAAGACTTAGTACATGTTGACCCATAAAAACCTGCGGTTTTTTTAAATTTAAAATATACCCAAATTTTATTTTTTTTTTTTAACCCTTTCATCCTCCCAAATTTAAAAAGAGTAAAAAGGGGTTTTTTCACAAAAAAGGGTTTTGGGAAAAAGTTGTGGAAAAGAAAAAAGCCCATTAAATTTCAAAATTTTTTTTTTTAATTTAAAATGAATTTTCTCTAAAAAATTTTATATTAAACATTTATGGGGAAAAATAAAAATTTAAAAAAATAATTAAAAAGTAAAAAAAAAAAAAAAAAAAACAAATTTGATGAATTTTCAAGTTTAACAATTGTTTTACTTTTTTTTATTTATTTCCATTAAAAGACCATAAAAACCCAAGCAAAACATATATAACATGTATTTTGTTTGAAGACAAAAGAGCAAAAAACAGAATTCATGTAAGTCTTTTTGAATTTCTGTTTGGTGAAAAAAGTTATTATAAAAAACAACCTAAATTATAAATTTTGTTTTCAGTAGAACAAAAAAATGTATAAAAATTACATTAAAAATAGACAATTTTGAAGGGAAATACAATGAAAAATTTAGTAAAAATCAAAAAGTAAAAAGAAAAAAACTTTCCCTCCAAAATAAAAAAACTTATATCTTTTGATTTAATAATTATATAAAATTTATTTTTCAAAATAAAATTTTAAAACTGTATTAAAAATTCTTTAGGTAAAAACAGGAAAATCACTGTAAAACATCCAAAAGAACGAAAAAATTTTTTTGTACTAGGTTTTTTTAAATCAACCCCATGACAAAGTCTTTTTTTCTTTTTTTGACCCAATTAAAATAAAAGGGAAATACGAAAAGGTACCTCGAAAGATGTTAAAATTTGGTTTTGCGGATCTTTATTCAAAATCGACGAGTACATACAATGTATTACGAAAATACAGATCGTTGACGGGTCACGGGAAATTTTACCTTTTTACATCTGGATTTCAGTCCATGAAATTTCCCAATAACCAAAAAATGTTTTATTAGTTTTTTTTTTTTTGGAATACAAATTCCCCCCGCACTTTCCTACTTTTTCCACACAGGTTTAAAAACTTTTAACAAAATTTGCATTACCTTGGTTTATGCGGTTTGGGGAATTTCTTCCCTAATGTTTGGCCCCAAAATACAGACATTTTATGCCCCCCGAGTACAGTGTATAATCATGTTAGATACCCATTTTTGTATTCAGATTATTTTTTTTGATGTGTTATAGAATTTTGATTATAATTTCAACTGGGGAAAACGGTTTTTTTTTTTTTTGCCCCAAAAAATTTCCCTTAAGAATCACAAGCCAAAAATCAAAACACTTAAATGGGTATTGAGGCATGGAATAAAAGGAGAGATGGATGTTGGGAAAAAATTAGTAAAAATTCATGAAAAATTAGTTTTTTGTGTTTTGCACCTCTTGTGGTGGGTGGAATTTCAATATTGTCATTATCATATATTAATTTGTAGAATTATAAAACATTGATATTTTTTTTCCATGAAAGGTTAAATTTTTTAATAAAAAAGTTATGCGATCCTAGATTAAGTTTTAAATTACAACCGTCTTGTGGGAATAAAATCAAATGAGAGTAAATTCAATTTAATACTTTTTTTTTAAAAACTTAAGGGAAACGGACTCTCCTCTGGCTCATTTTTTTTGGGGCTTTGAGATGTTCAAAAATTTTTAAATTTCTGGGTAAAATTATCTCCTCCCTTTTTTTGTGGGTGCGGCAAATTAAAAAATTAAATTGGGTGTTTTGGCGGGAAAAGCCTGATTGGGAACTTTAAAAATTGAAAAAGTCGTTGTGTAATATCAACTAATTTTTTTTTAACAACATGACAAAGGCATGATTTAAACTTTTCCCATACCAGTTTAATAAAGGGCATACCCCTTTTTTTACTATGGTAAAAAAAACATTTGTAAACAAAAAGAACCATTAAAATGATTTTTGTTTTGTTTTTTAATTTTTTGTTGTTTTTTTTTATTAATTTATTTTATTTTTAAAGGTTTTTGGTTGTCCAAATTGTATAATTTGTTTAAAATTTTCCGATTGGTTTTTTAGTAAATTCTACAGTTTAGGAAGGGGGGTAGCCAGGGGGGGGGCCTGGGGGCCCAGGCCCCCCCGAAATTTGGGAAAAAATTATTTTTTTTTTAAAGGATAGGAAATAAAATAATGTTTGATTTTATAAACAAAAATCGACTATGAATTCAACAAGGCCTAACAGAATTATATTTTTGCGGGCAATGGTTTGTGGTAGTGTAAATGTGGGGAAGGTACATGGGCACAGTAGATAGCATCGAACTGAAGTGAGGGGGACAAACAACTCCCCAATCAGAGGGGGATAAGTTTTGTTTTGCCGAGAGCATGGGGGACTCTAAAGTTTTTAAAATTTGTTTGTGCCGTGACTATTTTTCACATTCTCCAAAAGATCTCCAGGAGTACTTACACCAGGTAGTGGAAAATGGTTTGTAGTGGGATTTAAAAGTAAGTTAATGTGAAAGTGGTGTAGTAATTTTGGTAGTTGGAGAAATTTAAAGAGTGGTGTGTTAATTATGAGAGGGAAATTTGATATTTTTTTAAAGAAATTTTAAAAAAAGAGGAAATTCCTCTGATAGGTTAAAAAATAGGGGTGGGAAGTCAAAAGTGCAAGGATAGGTTTTAATTCCCAAAAAACTGGACGGGAACAACCAAAACACTCCTCACATTGGTTCATTTTTGAAAAAATTTAGGGGGAATGGAAAGGGGGAGGTAGGTCTTACAAACAAGGAAATTGAAAAATAAGATTTTGGAAAATTTTTTCCCGATAAAAATTTTGCCTTATTCAGTGAATTTACCAATAAAAAAGGAATTTCAACACAGTTGGTTTTGAAAGGTTTGGGCTGGACTAAAGGAAAAAGTGTTTGTTTGAAATGTTTCTTTCCCTGAATTTTCGGGCAAAAGGTTGCTTCAAAAAGGGGTCACGGTAGCCCTTTTAGAAAATAAAAAGTTCATAAAAATTTTAGGGTATCCCAAATTCAGAGTTATAAATTTTCAACCCACCCCTGAACAAAGGTTTATGTGGAAAAATGCATGTGTATTAATTTTACATCAAAGGGTAGACTTAAGGAGAAAAACCCTGTACGAGGCCTTTCCAAACAATCATTTTTGCCGGGGGAAAAAAATGAAATTGTCTTTTTTGGCCATGGTGATGTGGACGCTTTTCATTAAAAGCCACAGGAAAAGGGGAAATAGAGGTTTTTTGATTTCGGTTTTTGACCGTTGAAAAGTAAAACTCTTTGGGGGTTTGGTTCAAAATAAAACTATTTAAGTCCAGAATACAAAATGAAATTAATTGAAGTCTGTGGACCTTGTTCCAAAGAAAATTGACATGGATAAACGGGGGATTTTTTTCAATCGGGAACGAAAAATGGAAAAAGGAGGGAAAAAGTTTCCTTTGTTTTTGACTTCTCAAAGATTCAAATTGAAGAGGATTTTCCAATTATAGAGGGGGACGTTCAGGAAAGATTTAAATGTTATTTTAAAATGGATAATTAAATTTGGATTGCCCAAAAACCCTTTGGTGGGGTGAGGCTTTTCACTTTTGGGGGATATCCAGGGTGATAAAAAAGATTTTCGGTTTAAAAAAAGTTGAGTTTTGTTCAGCCACAAATTAACTTAGTTTTGAGGTTTATAAATTTTGGTGAAAACAATTTTGGTAAGTAGTGAAGTTTTAATCAAATTTTCCCCCAAATGACAGCCACACAGAAAAAAGTTTAGGTTCCCAACATTTTAAAAAAACTGTTTTTTGGGGGACTTATGGAAAAAAGGGGTTATTGAGGTAAGAGCATAAACTTTCTTAGGTTCTCCAGATAAAGAAAATCCCCAGGATTGTTGAAAGTAATGGGTGTTTATTACGGCGAAAATTGCCTTAGGAGGGAAAAATTTTGTAGTTTTATTTTGGTAAGGGTTTTTGCAGGCCTTATTTGTTATAAATTTATTCGTTGAGGGAAGGATTTTGTCTGAAAAAATTTCGCTGATGTGTCACAAAGTTAAAAAGATCTCGGAAAAAGAGGGAAGGTGACAAAGAAAAAGGTTTTTTAAATTTTAAGGGCGGGGGTTTGTTAAAAAAAAATTTATGTTGAAAAACACGGCAACGAAAACGAAACTAGGGGGAAAAGTAAATATGAAGGATATGGGATATTTTCGTTCTTGCATATCTTAAATTTCTGGCTTTCAGATCTTTTTGGGGGAGAAAAAAAACAGTTAAAGGGGGTTTTGTTACTTTTCCTTTAAAAAATGTGCAAATCCGGGTTGGAAAAAGTGACTTAAAACTTAAGAGATAAAACTATCAACAAAACGAATCTGGATCTACTTTGGGGACAAATGGAGTAAAAGGGGAAAAACAAAGAAAGCCCAACTTATCATTTTTAGGTTGTGATAAATGTTTTTCCCCAACATTTTGATAGGTTTTGCATAAGTGTGGGGGTGGGAGATGTTTTCCCCTACTAAAAAGGGGATCAAAACGTTCCCTCAAAAATTTTAGGAAAGGGAACCTTTTTGGGATACACCGTTATTATTCGGTGAAGGCCCTTGAGGGTTTTTTGGGGGAGTGGGGAAGGGGAAAGATTTTGTTTGGATTAAGCAAGATTGTTTTTAAAGAAAAAATTAATTTTATTTTTGAAAAAATTTGTTTTGTAAATTTAGAATTAGGTTTTTTCTTTAAAAAACAGATTTGTATGTTTTGAATTTTTTTAAAATCTCCATTTTAAAATATATTTCAAACTGGAATTTGTTTTTATGGTTGGGTCCTGGGTTTTTTTTTGTATTTAAAAAAAAAGCCTATTGTGGTTATGAAAAATGTTTAAATTCTTCCCTTTTGAAAAATTTGTGGTTTTCTTTTATGAAATTATTAAGTTAGGGACCTAACCATACACAAATTTTAATAAATTCTTGGGTTTTGCTTAAAAAAAAAAAAACAAAACAAGGGGATAGGATGTATTATGAATGGTAACAAAAAAACCATAGGGTTTGGTTTTTTACTAATGACACATGGCCTATAAATTTGACTTTTGGTTTTTTTAAAAAAAGGGATTTTTAGGGTTTTTAAATGATTCCCCTTTTCCATTATTCAGAAGTTACAGGTATTTTGGAAGGTCTTTTATCGGAAAACAAAATTGGGGAAAAACAGCTTTTTCAGATTGTAAACATTCATTTCCAAAGTTTTTGTTTTAATTTTGTTTTGAAATTTTAAGTTAAAAGAATAAATTTGAAAATTTTGTTTTTTGTGTTTTTAGATTATGGGTTAAAAAGTGGTTAAAATAGATTAAGGGAAAATTAAAAAATTTTGGGGGGGGAAACTTGTGGGGGGTTTTTTAAAAAGAGGGGTGGGGGAAATAAATTTTGGTAATGGGGGTTTGGATTTATTTTAGGGGGGGGAAAAAAAAGTTTGGGGGGAATAGAAAAAAAGTATTTAAATTTTAATTTTTTTGTATTTGTTATTTATATGTTTTTTTTTGGGAATTTTTTTATTTGTGTTGTAGTTTGTTAAATTGTTTTTAAAATTTGTTGTTGTTTTTAAATTGTTTTAATTTAGATTAGGGGGAAAATTTTTGGATATTTTATTGTTTTTTAGATTTTTATTAATTAGGTTTTTTAAAAAAGTATGGGTTTTTTGGGAGTTATTTTTTTTGGATTTAAAAATGTTTAATTGGGGTAGAATACAAAAAAACACAAAATTTTAGCACTTTTGGATTTAAGGCACAACTTAATAATTTCTAAAAACAAACACTGTTAAAGATAAATCAGTGATACTTTTAACCATTTTAATCACCTGTGAAGAAGGTTGTTTTTTGTAGTCATTCAAAATTTTGGAATTTTTACTCTTTTAAAATATTTGTGTAAACCCCTTGCAATCTTAAAATGGCTCATCATACAAAACTTCAAAAACGTTCAAACATACCGTATTGAAAAATAAAGTAAGATTATAAAACGGTATATGCAATAAAATAATCATGCGATTTTATATCACATAATAATTCAACAGACATCTATGTGCAATCATATGTAAGTAACTCGCTCGGCCCAGCACTTCAAAAACAGCTTCATGAACTGAGCATTGCGGCGTTGCGGAATCGTGTGCCTGGAAGTATTTAAACAGTGCACGAAAGGTTCATGACTGTAGGAGTATTGAACGGTTAATCAATCATGTTTTCTATATAAATTTAACCATTTTTCATAATCACCTTTTCTTATGAGGGCTTGGACCTCTAATGGCAGGTTTTAAAATGTTATAGTTTTAAAAAGATTGTCAAATTTAAAAAAAAAAAACTTATTTACAATTATGTAAATTTCACATGTAAGAAGCTGAATGTAACATGAAAATGAGAGCCATCCATTATATTGGTGATTTGCAGGATGTACTAATCACATTTCTAGTAACTATGAGCGATTCATCAGTCTTTAGCTGTAACATGCATACCTGTCATTCATAGCTAATAAGAACCCTAATACAGAGTGGAAGTCCAGCTGCATGACGTGGCAACAATGCGTCCGGGGGCCTGACCGGTTGCACGAGTTACCGCACATCGATGTCTGTTGAATTATCATGTGATATAAAATCGCAAGAATTTTTTATATCACTCACCGCTTTATAATCTTACTTTATTTTTCAAACTGGTATTTTTGAACTGTTTTGGAAGTTTGTAATGATACCGTATTTAAGATTGCAAGGGTTTACAAATTTTAGGCCTCTTGCTATCCTAGTAGTTAGCACTTCTGCTTCACATGCAGATGGCCACGGGTTCAAATTCCGGGAAATCAACTAAAATTTGCTTCGGGGTTTGGACCGTTGTCCCATAATAATGTTTGTACACAAGTTTACAATGCCACTGGCGAAGACAAAATGAAAAAAAAATTTTTTTAAGAGTAAAAATTCTAGAATTTAGAAAGACTACATAAAAAACCTTTTTCACATATGGTTAAAGTTTCACTGATTTATCATTGGTAGTTTTTGTTTTAGGAATTTATTAAGTTGAGCTTAACTCCAAAAGTGCTAAAAGTTAGATTTTTTTAAAAATTCGTAGTCTTTACAAAAATACACCAGTTATATGATATTACATTAAATTAAACAAGCTAAATTGTTGTGTACGACACAAAGAAATCAAACGAATATTTATTTTGTAGCAGAGGTTCAAACTCGAATACATTGCTTTTTGAATCCGACAGTAATGTTAAGATGGTGCTCACTGAATGGCCTAAGAATAAAGGAGTATAAACAAGGAACTTCTCCATAAATTAAAATTTGTAATATTTTACTGGAACCTTTACTACCCCTTAGTGATCATATTTTTTGCCTGTATATGTACTACAGGGGGCCCTAAACCCAGGTTCAATAAAAATCTTTACAAAGATGAAAAGCTATTAGAATGTTGGCTGATAGTTCAACTAGACCAGAAGGAGTCAGCTTTAAAGCGTTTATAAATATAACACTCTTTTGTACAACATACAAATATGAACAGACTTTCTCAACATTATGTTACATGAAGAATAAATATCAAAATCGTCTTAATGATTTTCATATAAAAGTCGCAAACGTGCGACCTGATATCAAAGAAATATTGGATGACAAATATAAAATCCATCTTTCACACTAAATAGAGTTAATCAGTGGACACAACATGTTTAAGTCTGTTTTATGTCATATATGTCACTGTTATTTACCTGCCGTCGTCAATCCTGTTATAAATGTTGATTACAATGTTTGGGACTAAGTCTCCCATTTTTAAAGCCTCTTTTTTTGTGTTATAAGCCTAATCCATGGTCTCTTTGGAATGTTAAAGTACATAAACATCAGCACACATACAAGAATATAACATAAATAAATATGCATAAATAACACTTATGGCTCTTGTGGACCAAGAACGTAATTTATGTTTTATATGTAATGTGAATTCCTGTTTAGGCCTCTGTGTTTACTATTAGGATGGTGACCATTAAAACACAGAAAACAAGGATTCAAAGTTTTAGGCTTGAAATTTGAAAATAGTGATTGACGACGGCAGGTAAATAACCTATTTTTACACAATCTTATTTTTGTCTAATACAGTACTCTTGTTCTTACTTTTATTTAGGTAGGTTTCCTAAACATGTTTAGTAATAAAGTAAACACCATCGGCAAAGTTTTTTTTTTAGTTACGTTTCTGCTGTACCATTAGTTACTTTCCATTGTTGACATAAGAATGATGAATTAATATACGTCATACCACATTTTTTCACAATTTGTATCATAGAATTGTGCATAAACATTTAAATGAGTATTTATAATAGCTTTAAGATAATAGAGCCTACTTCAAACACAATTCATGAGCAAAAGTTATTAAGAAATTTGATAGTAAGTTAAGCATTGTTCTTATAGAACGTAATCCAAAATTACCATACATATAGCAAAGTCAAATTATGTTTAGGGAGTCCCCGATAGTTAAGTAATTTCTTTGGGGGTCCAGAACTGAGGAACATTCAGGAAACACTGCTAGTGTATTACTTTATATATTTTAAAAAATCAAATGACATACAAAATAAACAATGGTGCTTGAGCTTAGATTTTGTAATGCATCTTGAGTTAATTTTCAGCAAACCCCAAAATTTTTTTAAAAACTAGATCAAGATAGTATGAAAGTTACTATCCACTGAACACACAACTGAATATTTAACTTCTTTTTATTTAAAGTCATAAGTCTATTTTTCATGAAAAGTGGTTATGTGAGTCAAGATGATTTGTATTTTAAGACAACATATGTTCACAATAAAAACTGTCATAAGTATTTTTTTGATTTTCAGATATTCTTGTTATACTTAGGACCAAGTTCTTAACCAAATTCTGTATGATATAAAGTGTACTATGACTGCAAAAACGTCATGTAAAAAACCAATTAATTGGCTTTTCTTACAATAAGATGTGGGTAGTTGTTTTCCTATACATTTCTACATCGTACATTTGTTTATTTTTATTCATTTAAATAGATGATTTTTGTCTTGGTAACAAAGTATAGCCAACAATAATTATTTTTAACATTAGATCAAACATCATCAAGACGTTTCTTAATATTTAAATCTGTTTAGGCAAACTGTGCCCATATGGAATAATAAACCAATGAAACGTTTTAATTCCTCAACAGTTAGGTCAACCCATTTGTTTATGCGTGACTTTGGTTGTAGATTAGGCCCAAAAAACACTTCACGCGCATAGCGATTTGTTTCGGCAACAATATTCTCCAAGAATATCAAGTTACAGAGTAACAGAAACCAGTCAATGGGTTTGTTTTCACCTGGATTAGGGACTAACAGTTCATTTTGCTTAGTAAATGGGATTGATCGCAACCCACTTGTTGCAGGTGACCAAGTTGGGTTGTATTCTATGTCCTCATCATTGTCTGATTCACTGACATCTTCCTCTCCGTCTTCCCCACTACTCTCAAAATCGCTTTCGTCTGACTCACTGTCTGAATAAAAGCTATTTCCTAACCTATTTGATGGTCCAGCCATTGTATTTATATGGTAAAAGAAACGAGAGACACTAACAACAACTATATACAAAATACACTATAAATACATAAAACACGCACAACAAAAAAAACCACATGAACAAACAATCACTACAACACATTCAACCACGCTGAGGAACAATACGTATTTCTTTCACAAATGCTAGGCTCACACTGACCTAATGTTTATCGAAGCGTTCCATGTCCGGAATTCCGTACATCAGGGTGCGCGCGCAGACTACGATGAACGGAATACCGTACACGCAGCACCTTAAGTGAAACTCCGATGTACGGAAATCCGTACATGCCGCAGTGAAAACGTTAACGACTACTGGAAAACAAACAGAATGTTCGACTTCAAGTTTGTCAGGCAGCAGATGTCACGTGATCGTTTTTTAGTAATATTGAGGTGCCTCCACTTTTGTAATAACAATCGCCCTAGTGATGACAAATTAAAAAAGGTTAATATGCTGATTGATCATTTCAATAATACAATGTTACAAGTTTATTACCCGTGTAAAGAATTGTCTATTGACGAGGGTATGGTCTTATGGCTCGGCCGGCTTAGCTTCAGACAGTACATCAAAGGGAAGCGCCATAAGTACGGAATGAAATTATACAATCTTTGTGAACCTACGGGGTTAGTTTTGAAGTTTTTATTGTATTCAGGAAAAGGTGGAGAATTAGGTGGAAAAGGACATACTGATAAAGTTGTTAGGTGTTCGATGCGTGGAAAATTAAATGTTGGACATGCCATATACATGGACAATTTTTATAACTCTTTCCCCCTAGCTTCAGAACTGTTACGAAAACTTACTTACTGTACAGGTACCCTAAGATCAAATAGGAAATATCTACCAGTGGAAGTTACAAGTGCCAGACTGAGAAAAGGCGAGACAATTGAGAGATATGCAGAAGGTGTTATGGTTGGTAAATGGTGTGACCAACGATCTGTCTTGTACTTGTCCATGGAGTTTGAAAATACAATGGCGCAGTCAAGAAACCGGCGTGGAATACTAAGAGACAACCCTTTGCCCATTGTACATTATAACGCTGAAATGAAGGGAGTTGATAGGAGCGACCAAATGTTGTCCTATTATCCGTGCGACCATAAATCGTTGCGGTGGTACAAAAAACTTTTTGTTCACGTATTACAAATGATGATGGTTAACGCCTACCGACTTTTCCTATTTGCTAATCCAGACTCTACCTGCAAATCACTGTATGACTTTAGGCTCCAAGTAATAGACAGTTTATTGCCAGAAGTTGAACTGCCTCCAAGAGTTTTGCGTAGCTCACCTCACGTTATCTCTAAAATAATGAAACGTGATAATAGAGACCGTATTGTTGGTAAAAGATGTAGAGTATGCCACAGGGAAGGAATCAACAAAAGAACAGTGTACATGTGTGCAGAGTGCCCGGGGGAACCAGGATTGTGCCCACTGGCTTGTTTTGATAAATTCCACGAAGGCTAAAAAGAACGTAATAGGCCTACTCAATGTATATATTGTATATATTATTATAATCTCTCAAAAAAAACTATGTGCTAAAACATTACAAATATTGTATTTTGTTATATTTTCAATATAAATATATATATATATATACATACATAAATTATGTAAAAGACTTAGACTGCATACAGAGTGTTTCAGCGTACCTGGTGTACGGTTTTCCGTACATAAATGTATATGACTCGAATGACGTCCTATGAACACATATCTTATGTTTTGACACTACCAAAGGGTTTCTACAGTCAAGGGTAAGTGATTTATCAATTATTACTTTTTAGCACCTGGGGTGAGTTTTAACTTTTTTATATAGGATCCAGTGAAAGGTTTGACTTTCCATGCTTAGCAGCCAATGTGTTAAAACAACTGATTACATTACTTGTAAAATAGGAGAGTCAATTTCCAACTATACTTGATTCTTTAAATGTTTATAAAGAAATTGGACTATTTATTCATTTATGTGATGATATGATTGTTTTCAACATAAAACAAAAATAGTGAACCATAACACTTTTTTACAGCCTTTTATAAAAATATCTCAGGTTATGACTTATTATAATCCAGTATCTGTGTAAATAAAGCATTCGGTACATTCATAGTTTGATCTTCAACCAGGACAATGTCATATCTGTTGCGATATTTCTCTAAAGCTGCCTCATCCTGTAACAAAAAATTAATGTATTACTTAATAAGTTGCCGCCAGCTACATGTTCAAGAAGATTCTACAATAGAATAAAAGGAACCCAGGGTGGAACCTATAAAATGAAAAATAGAAAATTCTTGGAGATTTCCAATGCTCCAACATTTAAAGGAATCAAACATAACGTTTTGACAGGTATAAAAACTACTGTCGTCTTCAGGCGTTACTTATTACTTTAGTCTACATTTATAGCTATTTTCCCCCTAACCCATAATAATGCTAGAAAACCTTAAAAACTATATGCTTATAGACTACGGTTAACTGTTCAGAAAGTCGTTGTTCATTGTTGTATTTATTTGATTTATTTACTATTTTTAGCTATGATTAATAACTGAACTAAAATTATATTACTAATAAAAAAATATTCCTGTAATGACTACGTCAAGGTGTATAATCTCCTAGAGCCGACAGATTGTATTGCTACTTCACTCTCAAAGATAACACTGAGGATACCACATCACAGCATGGGAGAAATGTTTGGTGATCTAAATATTGTAAATAACACTTTGACGCAATCGTTACCAGTTATTAGTAATGACACCGGCCGCTTAAGCCTAAGAAATAAGGGCCGCTTAAGCCCTTAAAGCATTGCAGGGATCATAAAATCATTCCCAATTTTTTTAAATACCACAAGAAGAGAAAAACATTAATAAAATTCTTAAAAGAGCTGAAATGTCAATCTTGAGATGTGAGTTGGGAGAGACAAAATATGAGTTATTTGAGCTGAACGAAGAAATTGATAATATTCAGAAATATGCTATGGATACTTTAGATCTTGCAGACTGGAACCTTGTTGACAATCCCAGTCAAGCAAAGGCAGCAAGATTTTTAAAGTTGAATAATTAGACTCCCATAAATAATTTTAGGAAGCTTCAAGAAGAGTCTGTAAAATATATAAACTTCCAACAGTTGGAAGCTGATAAAGTTATAACAAATTTAATTGAAGATACGTTGGATCAACACACTCAATCTTTACTGTTGAAAGGTTTAAATGATGCAGTGGTTCCAAACAGAATACCAATTGAAGAAATTAGGCAGGACGTTGCAACAGTACTGCGAAAAGCTAGACCACCAAAAAGCAATTGAGAGGAAAAAGTTGCATTAAAATGTTTGAAAGACACAACAAAGATTTTGCTACCATCAGATAAAGGAAATTCAACTGTTGCTATGAACACTAATCAACATAAAAACAAAATGAAAGAAATTATTGAAAATGGTCCCTATAAATCAGTGAGGAATATGACGAAAAGAATTGCATTGGCAGTATCTAGGTTAATCAAATCCAATAGTTTGTTTGTTAACAATGTTAAGAAATGTCTAGTGCATTTAGACCCTAGACCACCCCTTCTGTACACAAGGCTTCCTAAGGTACACAAGGAGAATATACCTATGGGGCCTATAGTCAGCTCTATTGGGTCACCTACCTATAACTTGGCAAAGTTTTTATCAAAACAGTTGGGTGAATGTATGGGAAAGACTGAGTCCTTTGTTAAAGATTCCAGGCATTTTATGAGCCTTATAAAGAATCTATACATATGCTTCAGAGTTTTGATGTTGAGTCATTGTTTACCAAGGTGCCGATAACTGAAACCGTCAACATCATTAAAGATCTTCTTAAAACAAGAATCTAGCTGAATTAGTCGAACTATGCCTGTGTTCCACATACAGTGAAGTCCAAATAATCCGAACAATTTTTGTCTGTGGCTAAAAAAAGGTTTTTTATAATTTGTATTTGAAAGGGATAAGAAACTTTAAGATCGAATATGGATACATATTGAAAGAAAACAGACAACTTTTGTTAAATGTAATTTTTTCTTCATTATTTAAGTCTTAATCCAAATGTTGTACAGTATGTAAATTACAAAGTTTGAAATAGGGTACAGTATTGAAACAAAGTAAACATGATAATGATCATATTAAAAAAGAACAAACAATACTGGTATTATTGTAGTCTTACTTGTTACAAGACAGAAACTCGATTATTGTCTTTTGACGAAGTGAAGACAGTCTATTAGATGAAGCGTAGTTTCACCATCTAGCTTATCTTTAAGAGTAAGGGTTGAGTGTTTACACATACGCCATAATAATTGGTGCACAAACTTTAATGAGCAATTAATTGATAAAAACAGATGAAACAATGTTTGTACTCCGACAACAGATGACACACTGCCATCAGTGCCAGTACCCACCATTATGTTGCTATGAGTTGAGTCAGCATGCAGCAGTGTGTGTTCAGTGCGTCGGGGATGAAGAAGTACAGTCTGGTTCAGTAACTTGCTCCTGTGTACTGTTCACACATATTGCATAGCAACAGAGTTAATACATTACTTACAACAGTGATACAACAGTGTACTGTAAACTACTAAATCTAAATATTTACAATAAAGAACATATTTTACATTAAGTAGTTTACAACAGTCATAAAACGAGTTTACAAATATGAAATGCGCTAGTATTATTTATAGTACAATAGACCAGTTATCCTGTTTCAAACCAGCTGTAAATAAACTGTTAACCAGCTAATCCGAACAATCTCATAATTCGTACAGGGCTTGGTCTCAATTAGTTTGGATTAATGGGACCTTACTGATTATAAACTGATTAAATGACCAGAAAATTCTATGAAAAACATATTACGTATAGTGGGTATTGGAGGATATTGCCCATCCACAATGCTACCTAAGCATTACATCTTTACCATTAAATTCTATTATTGCAATTTTTACCGACTGCTGTAGAGTTTTAAAATGAAATACTTATTCCCAACTTCTTGTCATCCTGCGTTAATACAACTTTTAAATACATAACCTGATGTTCCTACTTTCTTACAGGACTGTAACTATATTTACAATATGTTGCATTTTCTTTATAATAAACGGATTTAAAACTTTTTCATGGCTTTTGGATTATTTTTAGCATAACTTCCGTACTATCCAAGTTTTTACGTATCCGAGGTAGTCTCGGTCTATTACCTCAGATAATCGAGAGTCTACTGTACCTGAAACAATTTCACCTTGCTCACAGAAGAAAACTGCTGATAAAGTAGTAAATTATCACAAATAGATTAAAACCTGTACATTACAGATTTAAGACAGACATGCCTCGCTACAAATCTGTGGCATGCAGCAGATTTTTATATCAGTGACTCTCATATACTGTATGATCTTTCTATCAACGTAATGCCACCATGGTATTATGATATGTTCTGCTCATTGTGTGCTTCTTTGAGCATACTTTGATGAAATATTCTGTTTAGTATGCAAGAATGATAAATACGATTTATCATTTTGGACTGTTTAAGAAGAGAACAAAAAACCAGATTTATAAACATCAAAGTGGTAAATTGAACATACAAAATAAATAAATACTAGAGAGGTAACATAACTGGTTTGCGTAGCTAAAACACCCACACCGCAGAAGTGAATAGATGGAAACAAGAATGTCATTATGTGGCTTAATGCATGAAAGCTGCACACAAAATATACCTGATCAACAAATACAATAAGGTGTAAGTGAAATAACAATTTCAGAGCTTGAAAAGAATTTTTTCTGAATGATTATAATTTTTTTTATAAATAATTAATTAAGTAGAGTAAGGCTGTATAGGCTTCATAACCAAAGTAAAGTTGTATTTTGGTAAACAATGTTTGTAGCTGGTATACAATGCCAGATGGAGAATACGGTTTTGGTAGTAGTAACTGATATGATGTAACTTACTTGCTGTGAGAAGAACCCAATTTTGAGTACAGTCTTGATGCCATGTATATTGTCAGCCATGTAGCAGTCTCCAAGTGAGTCACCCATTAAGATTACATTGTGTCTAGTTGGATCCACCTACAAGAACATAAGATTCAGTGCTCATAGGTATTGCATGTAAGTATTATTCAATGAACATTTTTCAATGTGTGTATTATACTGTATTTTAAGTTTAATAGTTTGTTATTTTCAATAATAAAATAAAGAGAATCCAACTGTTTTTTTAACTATATGGGGAGTATTTAATTGATGTAACAAGAATTTTATAATGTGAACATAAAGATAACTATGAATCTTTATTTCTGTATAGCATTCTCCCATATCAGAAAAATTAAATTTGTTTGATTGCCACTACCATAGTTATTACTGAATGCCTCTTCTCACTTTTAACACTGCTCTGTACTGTTAAAAATTCAGAAAATATTTGTATTAATGTAGCAAATACCTTATTTAACAAGTTTTATTAATAAGATAAGTACATCTTTCTACTCTTTCAAAAAATTATCTTTTTGTTTCAACAAATAAATGAGGAAATTTAGACATATGAATCCACTACCATGACTACGTATGTCGTATTTTTGCAACCAAGTTCTCCTAATTCATATATATATAGTATAAAATAAAACCTAATTTCTTTTATTCTATTTATAAACACATAAATTTGTTTTGTATGAAAATAACACTGTAACAAAATAATATAATAGTGCAGTATTATAATACAGTAGAACCTCGATAGTTCGACACTCAATACTTCGACAGTCCTTAAAAGATAAGATTTTATTCAGCCAAAGATATTTTGTAAAAATACATAGGTATGTCAATGTACATTAATATGAGCTTACTTAAAATTATCAAATGTCCATATTCCTTCTGTATACTTTGCGACAGAATAAAAGGTCTTACTAATAAACATTTTTTAATTTTTTTCTTAAATTCTAAAGTAGGCAGTTCTCTAATATTTACAGGTAACTTATTGTAAAAACATAAAGCTGCTGTCATAGTACCACTCACTTTTTTACAGTCTAGTAGGACATATATTAATATTGTTTCTACTTCTAGTTTCATAGCTATGTACAGAATCTCTAAAAATAACTAGGTGTATATTGTTTTTTATGTACATAAGACACTGTAAAATATATTTAGAGTACAAACTTAGAATTTCTTGGTGAATAAAAATTGGTATGCAGTGTTCTCTTTTCTTGGCTTTAAGAATAGTGCGTACAGCCCTTTTTTGTATTTTGAATACTACAATAGTATTAGGAGAATTACCCCAAACAAGAAGGTCATATACCATTTTTGTATGAGAGAGGCCATAGTAGGCTTGTCTTATGCCATCTGCATTTAGCTCTCTACTTAAGCGCCTGAAAGCAAAAATAACTGAACTTAACTGTTTTTGTAGGCCAATTATATGGTTATGCCAATTAAGAGTAGAGTCTCGCACAACACCCAAAAATTTTGCAGTCTTTTCTTTTTAATTTTCTGCCAATTGTCTCAGACTAAAGAGTACAGTGCTATTTTTATTTTTGTTCATGATAAGACCATTAGCAGCTAGCCAATTTTCAGTCAATTTTTGATAATTTTGAGAATCTGCTAATGCCTGAATGCAATCAGAAGGCCTAGTGACAATGGTAGTACCGTCAGTGTAAAGGATCAACTCTGTGGGCACATTACTATCAAGATCATTCATCATTTAGATAAATAATAGGGGTCCTAGAACAGAGCCCTGGGGAACTCCACTCTTTATTTTCAAACAATCAGAAGTGGTTGTGCCAGTCACCACGTACTAAGTAGCTTTTAAAAACTTTCAGAGCGTTATCAGTTACATTGTAAAATTGCAATTTGCTAATAAGCCATGAGCAACTAGGTCAAACGCTTTGCTTAAGTAGCAAATTATGACTGCAGCATAAGCCTTAGCCCCATAAGATGTTCAGAGTTGGTTGACAAGTTCTACTAGAGCATCTATAGTAGAGACCCCTTTTCTATAGCCAAAATTGTTTTGGAAACAGAATTTTATTTTCTTTAAAGAAACCCATAAGTTGCTGGCCTATCAGAATTTCTATTACTTTAGAAAAGATCGGTAATAGTTACTGGCCAGGTTCACACCAACTTTTTTTTAATGTGATGCGCCATTGTTATTTTTAATATATCTGGAAAAATACCTGTTCAATACATCAGTTTACTAAAACCGTAGAAGGTCTTATAAAAGAATGCATTGTGTTCATAATTCAAGAGTTTTTGAAGCTAAAATGGTCTTTATTACTTGAGGATGACAGTCTCTTAACTGCTACTTTCACATCATTTTCTTGAATTTCTTTCAAACTAAAAATACTGGTTGGGTATGGACTACTTGACAAAAGTTCATTATAACTCAACTTAATACTACATTGCATATTTACATTTCCTACAGGCGCTGTCACTCAATTCCAAGTTATACTAGGTTCTTTCTTAATAATAGAGGCAGATTGTGGGTTCTAATACTATTTACAATGCTCCACAAAGTTTTTGATTTATTTTGGGACTGACTTATTTTCCTTAGATTGTACTGTTGTTTAACAAACTTTACTTGCCGCCTGTATTCTATTTCAGCTAGATTGTATTGAAACATGGACTGTTCTGAGTTGAAAGTTTTTGCTATAAAATACAAAGTATCAAGGTGTTCTTTGAGTGTTTTCAAATGATCAGTATACCAGTTACACTTATTACTAGTAGGTCTACTTTTTACAGCAGAGCTAACCTTTTTAATGTGAAAACTGAGGTCATAATAGTATTTTATAGTACCCAGAAAAGCAACAAAATTGACATTAACATAATCGGATAATAAAACTTCTGACCAATCTTCTAGTGAAACGATTGGTAAAAAAATAGCAATATTCTGATCATTTATTATATTTACAAGTTGGAAGAGAATTAAACTTATCATTATAGGAGTCAGTATTAATTTGAAATTAGCCTACCTGACCCAAATGGTCACCTATGTACAAGTTTACAACCTCCACACTGTAATCATTGGGCTCAAAATTACTGGATAACAGATTTTGTCTAAGCAATTTTCATTACTGGTGGGTTTGTCAACAGTGACTAAAATTCCATATATTTGACATAAATTAATAAATTGTGAAGCTTGTCTATCATTGGTCACAGATTCATCTGAGGAAAATTTTAAGTTGAAATCTCCACAGATAATGAATTTCTTGTCATGTCGGTATAAAACACTAAATAATTTACTACACAATTCATTAAATATATCATAGCTATTTAACTGGCTTCTATACACTACTACAACTATAGTTTTAAAATCTATTAACTCAATAGCAACAAATTCACAGTCAAGTGAAGAAGAACTAGAATTAATGTCAGTTTTTACCTTATATTCAAGAGTCTGTATTACAAGAATTGCTACTCCTCCGTGTTCTCAAGTAATTCTGCAGAAACCTCATACTAAATGTAGTAAGTTGCCAATATATCTGTTTAGTTGAAGCTCTTCTTCATTTGTCATCCAATGTTCGCTGACACAAAGCACATCCACTTGAAGATTGGTAACAACTGTTTCGAGAAGGTTTAGTTCATTTCTTTAGACCTTGGGCATTTTGATGTAATAAAGTTAAGTTGGGACTAGGCCTATGTTTCACTCTGGATTCCATTCTGGTTTTACTCATGATGGTTTTGTTGAATGTTGACCTTTTAAATTAAAATGTTCACTAGACCTTGACTGTTTAAACTTTGATACAAACACATTTGCAGGCCTATAAAGATCTGGGTATCTTGATGTCAGTTTTTCTACAATGTAAGAAGTTTATGGGCAGCACTAGACTTGCCGGTAATAAAGCTATACCTTGGCCCCAGGTGGATGGATAAGCCTCAGACTTTCCTTTAGAGTTAACTCCAGTTCTGTTTCCTTTATATTAGGTCTTTTATGATGTTTCATCATGCAAAATTGGTCTTCAGATTTGTTTTGTAATGACAAGTTCTTATTTATTTGTTATTTATTTCTTTATTTATCAACGGTAAACCACTTTTGTATATAGTATAATAAATAATAAATGGCATCATATAGTTTATCTAAATCAACAATAGAACTTTCTAAGACTACTATGATAGATACAATAATACAAGACCATGACAACAAATAGTTCAGTAGAAGTACATCATAAATGGCATTGTATAATGTAAATATGCAGTATAATGAACAATGATAAACTTAGGTGACAATAATACAATTACAATAACAACAGATTTCATTAAATAGCAAGATGCATGAGATATGAGTAACAATGGTAACTTCTAAAAGTATCATTATATATACAACCCATCCACACACCCACACTATGTATAATCACATTCACCCCATACAAGATGCTAATACAAGTTCAAATCTCAAAACTGCAAGATTTTCAGGTTGCAGATAATAACCTCATGAGAATAATCTCATGAGGCTTCTGCAAAATGATTGGGGGGAGGAACCAAAAAACTCAACAGCATCAGACACAGCATTACCCTCTCTCGTTATCCGGGGAACACAAACTGTAGTGGCTGTACAGGTAAGGAGATGCTCATTTGGCAAATATGTCCTTGGAGCGAGTGGACGCTGGAATCCGAAACTCAATCATGGACAAAAAGTCAGAGCAGTCAATGGCACCATTCACCAACTTGTGAAGCAGCAGTATGTCAGCCATCTTCCTTCTGGTCGCCAAGTTCGTTGCAGAGGTTATGTTTACATTTTGATCAGCAGCGTCAGAATTGTCAGCGAGTCTGAGTGATCCGAATCTCCCGATTCAGAGTTAGATTGTTCAGTAGGACATGAAGGTGGGGGTATGGTTTCGGGAACAATTCTTTGTTGATTAGCCTGAACAGTTTGTAAGATTTATTCACTTTTTGGACCTCAGTAGTCAAATCATACATACATTTTAATGAAGAAGTGAAGTTTGCAGTAGAAGTAGAACAAACATTGCCTTTAATGGCACTTTCTTGACGAAAATAAAGTTCTGCTGGTGCATTTGTCTGTTTGTAACTAGATTTTTTAGTTATGTCAGCATAGCAGTTTCCATTTTCCTTGAACAACAGATTGCTAATAGCCTCTGCTTGAGTAGTCAAAAGAGAGTTTAAATTGACATTTTCTTTTTTTAAATGTTTATTTATTTTATTTTCATGCCAAATACTGGTTTAAACCTAGCTACATTATGGCAGTTGATAAAACAAATTTATTTATTTGTAATACAATGGAGATGATGACAAATTATGAAAATTCTAATTACTAAAGCCTACAATAATCAAATAAAGATTCTATAACTTCTAACATTCTTTTCAAATATAGAACAAAAGTGCAAAACATTTTAAATCTAAAGAATATATATACAGGGCCGCCCAGAGACTTTTGGTGGCCCCGGGGCAAAGTTTACTATGTGGCCCCTTTCTTCACTTCAAAATAAATTTAATTACTCTGATTGTCAAGTATACTATAGTTGATATTTTACTTTTAGCACATTCTACAATATTCTTACCATCTCTTTCGTTAGATTACTATTGTAATTAAGATTCTTGTTCATGGACGTTTTCTCAGGGCTAGCAGCGAAGCTCCGATAAGTTTTTCTCTAATTGTCATATACTTTTTAAACATTTCCTTAAGTATTACCGCTACAATAACATCAATCTCTTATAACAAAACTGCTATTCTTTAATATTAAATAAATAATAACGAACCAAGCAATGCCACAGTCAGTTGCATAGGCAGTTGCATAGTTGGGCACAGCAGCTCTTCGATTGCCAGTTGAGGAGCCATCCTCGCCAATGATATTAGCTGTGGGTGAGGGAGGGAGGGGCCAATAAATTTGTATAGGCCACTTGGCTTCGCTAGCTAAAGAGCAAGTTTAGACTGAGAGTGGCCGAATGTTCACGAAGTAAAATAATTTGGCGAGCTCGAACATCTAGTGCTTTAAACACAGTCAACTGAGAGTTGAGGTTATGTTATTGTTTTTAAAACAGGTTGTAGACCACTGGGTACGTAGCTTATTGATGTTGGACATTAAAACGTCTAGTTTATACTCGTGACTTTAGTTTGTCTTTGTGCTAAACTTTAAAACTATTCAATTTTTATTTCACAGGCATAAAAAGCATTTTGTACCAACTCAATTTTCTCAGCATAAAACACAGTAACATTTATGTCTGTCAAATTGGATTCTACATCATTGATGTACATCACACCATCACAGTGTACACGTCCGTACAGTGACAGTGGTATTGACACACCCACACACCCATTCACGAACAGTGGTATTGACCCTCCCACTCAACAATACACGTACAGTGGTTCAATCTTAGTTAATATCACTTATCACGCAACAAAAAATAAATAAACACTGTATTAATGATTGTCAAAAATATAAATGGCTTACTCGTTCGTCAGTGACAGTAAAAAATTATGAAAACTATTTTGATTGGTCGTAGATTTGTTATGTTAATGAATGACAACTTAATCAATTATGCTATTTGTTTGGGAACAACCCGTACGTGGGCATAAATGGTTTTTAATCAAGAGCTACTCTACTGAGTATGTTGAGAATACACCCCTGTTCCTGTTACAATTTCAGGGTAAATTAAACCAGACAATAAAAGAGTTACAACAAGTTAAATGTCACAAAATAAATATTATTCAAAAGGAGTTGTACAAATCTTAACAAAGATGAAAATGTTTTATCTATTAACGGTGTACTTAAGAGTTCCTCTTTTGATTAAGACCATGTCATAATATTTTGGTAAAATGTCTTTACGAACATCCATGTCATAAAACTAGTAAATTAAAAATGTTAAAATAAACATTACAGTAGAGAGAAAGTAAAAAAAAATGCATGTACACTAAACTCTGGTTAACCGGTTAAATATGATGGAAGGTGAATCCGAATAGTACAGAACGTAACAAAATTATAATTTTTAGACAAGGTTATGCCACGCAATTACTCCCGCGATAGCGTAGGGCAAGTTGAATGTAATGCATCATTCACACATATTTTTGCACATCCGGTAAGCGAGCGGTGATGTTGTTGTATGCATATCTACCAGATTTAAGTACCTAGAAAGCTACTGTAATTTAGTGGTTTCATCGTTAATTTATTCTTTTTATACTGTAAAAATATACAATTTACTTTGCAGTATATTAAAATACTATATTGAAACATTTATAGTCTATTTTTATTGATTTCAATAAAACGTTACCATAAATTACTGGGCCTAAACTTTAGCTTTTTGTTCTCTCAAAATCTGGAAATGGAATATGAATCATAGCACATTAAATTAATTGATAATTATAGTAGTTTACTAGGAAATCCAAAAGAACTCATTAAATTACAGAAATATCACTCTATAAAATACAACAATAACAAAATATTTCTTTACTGGACGACAGTAAACAGACTAATGATTTACGATGTCCCCGATCTTGACTATTAATTGAACTCTTCCACCCACGTTGTTACAACATTGTATATTTTGCATGCGGGTTTTTTGGGTGCAAAACACAGTTACTACTGAAATACGACTACTATTTCTTAAATTTAGTGCATATATGGAAAAATTAGCTGATCAGTGCCGGGAAAGAGTGCTACGTAGTAACGTTCGAACGGAGTGCCACCGCCTACTACTAGCTTTGAAACCAAGTTTGTAAGAACCTTTTCTCATAAAGACTTTTCGACCTTTTTAAAATGACAGATTTAAAATGTTTCTACTTTAATTTTGTTTGCTTATTTAATTGTGTTGTTCTTAGGCTTCCACTTTTTTATTACAATTTATTAATTTGCATACTTTAGGCCGCAGGTTACTGATCACTCGTTTTCACATTATATAGATCTATTATTTTGCTACGATGAGTCAAGGGATTTTCGAAACACTAAATCAAGATTATTTATCTACATAAACAGAATTTGTGAAAAAATACAAAATAAGGATAAAAGCTTAATCAACAAACCACTACAAATACAAATCAATTCGCAATTGCTGTATTATCTTAGGTTTATAATAGTAATATATCATAACTAATGGTTTTGTAAGGATAATAACGTGACCAAGCGATTGATTTCCCTACCACTAAAAGCCAAGATAGAGTTGAATTTAAGACAAGTATAACAATTTTGTTTGAAGTAGTATATACTTTTGAAATTAAAGTTAAAAAATAAAATATATAGAAACGTTTTTGTCCACTATGTATTAAACACGTCCAAAAACGGAGTTTTGAGTAATACAAATGTAAAGTTAGTGGGTCTTTTGACATGTTTTATATAAATAGTATACGAAAACAGGACATCTCATTGAGTCCACACCACTCAAGTATATTTATATGTTCGAAAACTGGAATTTATATTTTGGTGTGTTCACAAGCTGCATGCCTTTACACTTGTTCGCAAACAAGACAACTGGCGAGGGGTACAGTTGCAGTCACACACCAAACAGAGCGTATGCTGTCACACCACTATGTCGACCGCTGACAAACTTCAAAGACCAGTGTACAACTTGCTCCAAAAGGCTCCCTGGTTGCTATAAAACCAATGGTTTAGTTTAAACGTTTTAAAACTAAAACTGGAAGACTTATCTGGCCTAATATCACTTTTGATATTTTGATACAGGCCTGAATCGTTTCTTATCTAGTAGATTATTAAGTATTTTCTTTTTTGCTGCATAAGATGTGGCCCCCCCTCTGAACTAAGTCTGTGTGGCCCCGGGGCAATTTGCCCCTTTTGCCCCCCCCCCTCTGGGCGGCCCTGTATATATATAAAAGCCTAACTTGAATAAATTTAAAATGTACTAATTAATAAAAAAAAAGGGAAATTTGAAGTATACAGTATAATTAAAATATAGCTTTTACAAAATTTAAATAAATACTTTTTAGTTATTACTTAACAAAACGATTTGACAAAAGAAAGAATCAATCAACAGTCTAGCAGCAAATTTAATAAAAAGTCAATAAAAACAAATGAATTAAATAAATGAGAGAACTATGTGCAATAAAATTACAGTTATTTATTTTAAGAAGAAGAAAAAAACCTTGATAATTAATTATGTAATGCCAGAATCTTTTTCCTGTACAATATTATGTTATCATGGTAAATATCGAGATCTCACCAGCCATAGGATTAAGTTGTACAATCTCATCATCCAACACAATGGACAATTGATGAGAGCCAAAGTCCTGGAATGAGGCAGAGTAAACAAAGCTACATTCCTACTATTGAACTCTGGCACACGAAAACATAAGTCTCCCAGACTCTCTGGACTGTCCAATTTACCTCTAGCTAATTTAAAAAGATTTATTAAATTACACATATCATGCCTTTAACTCCATCTAATTTGCTTGAATAAATATAAAAGGTCTTTAAAAAAACTGAAAATATGTAAACATTAAAGCATCTATAATAGATACGAGTATATCTTAGACATTTTTCTGGACCTTTTCAATAACTTCAGTATCAACTACAAAAATGGATGCCAAATGACTGACGCAAACTCCAACCTGGATCTGATCAAGGCATAATATAATCGGAACAAAGTTGACAGCTTACTAAAAACAAATCCCTTGGGAAATATAAAACCCAAACATTTCTTTGCAGACACAAACATTCTTGTAATGTGATACCGAAATTAGAAATTGTAACTAAAATAAACTCCAAGATCTTTAACATTATCTATTCTTTTCAATATTGCATGTTTCATTTTATATTCAAAGTTATTTAAATGAACATTCTTATGAAAAGACATTACCATACACTTATCTATATTAAATATCATCTTATTGTTATCTCCCCAAATTAACACATTATTATTATCAGTTTGTCATTCTTCAGCATCGCTTGTTGTCATGACATATTTAAAGATTTTAAGATCATCAGCAAATAATAGTTTTCAGAACTCTCTTAATTATACTTATTATATCATTAATCATGATATTAAACAATAAGGGCCCAAGGTTAGATCCTTGAGGACACCTGATTGGACTTTAAATGCATCTGAACAAAAACTACCATATTATACACATTGGTCTCTGTCTACCAAGTAAAATCTAAAAAACTTCACCATTCCATCGGAAAACCTATATTCATATACTTCAATTTATTTAAAAGCAATTGATGATCAATTTTATCAAACGCCTTAGCTATATTCAGATAATTGCAGTCAGTTTGAAATTTCTCATCTAACCCTAAAATAATACATTTTGAAAATGTAATTAGATTTATTTCAACTGATCTCCCGGGCATAAATTCATGTTGGTCATTAGAAATATATTTTTTTTATATAAGAAAATACATGTCTATGTATTATTTTTTCAAAAATCTTGGCTGGAGGGGACAAAATGGAATTGGCCTATAATTATTGATTAAATTAACTTCTCCGTACTTAAAAAAATTGGTGTTACTCTAGAAATTTTCCATTTTTCCTGAAAAACATTATTGGATAAACTTAAATTGAATATGAAAGTTTATGAAGTTGAATGGTTTAACAAATATGTCCATACATCCTTTGAAAATAAATAGAGAAATTAAATTAGGACCTACAGTCCTTTTGGATCTTAGTTGCCTCATAGATCAGATAACCTCCTCCTCCATTACACAGTTAATATTCAAATTGGAACAGTCCAGGAGCAAAGGACCCACCAGAGCCACTGCCATTGAAGAAAACGCTGTATACTCTGTGTAAACAAATCTAAAATACACAGCAAAATGTTCAACAAAATCCTCACCTCTATTTAATTGTTTATCTTCGTACATCTTAATAATTTCTTTTTTTTGACGGTGTCCTTTTATCTTTCAAAAAATTCCAAAACCATGTACAATTATTATTAATTTGATTTTCAATGCTTTGAGTATAATTATTACGAGCAGAATTTATTTTTGCCCTCATTTCTGAAAATGCTATGTAATCCTCTCTTCAACCGCTTTTTATATATTTTTTTTCTTAACTTAATTTTAAGCTTTATATTTCAAATTATATTACAATCAAACCACTTCGGATATTTCAAAGCATAATATGTTTTCTTTTTACGACAAACATATCATTACGACAAAACACTGTAAAATTTACTATATAATTCTGACACTACTTGGTTAAAATCTGATAATGAATAAAGAATATCCCAAATCAAATCAGATAGCTTTAAGTAAAGGTTGTGAAAATGTGTAGAACCCAATGAATAGAATGAGTCATTACCTATTGTTGGCCTGTATTGACAATGGATTCACAAGCTCAACTCTTATATCCAGCACTGGATGATAAACACTCACAGGTACTAGTGAATCTGGATTATTGTAAACCGCTACACTGTCAATTGTCGACAGAACAAAGTCGAACCTTGATGGTTAAGAATATTATTTTTTAACGACAAATTATGTAGATTAATGAAATATGACAATTCCGTACAGAAATTATTACCATTAAACAAATATGTATTATAACCAAAAACAGGCAGATTAAAATCCCTAATAATTCAAATAACACTGCAACAATACTTATTGATCATATCCAAGCTACGTCAAAAATCGAAATACAACTTAATATTAGAATTAGGAGAAAAATAAACTGCACTAGTTTTTACCCATAAACTCTCATTACTTCTTTCATACGTTGCCACCATTGACTCCTAAAATTACCCTTTATGGCTACAATTAATCCTCCACCCCTGCTAACACCTTCCTGGTATATTGTATCTTTCCTATATACTTTATAAATATTATTAAACAGTTCAGAAGATGCTACTGACTATTTATAAAAATTACTGATATATATGAAAGAAAATATTTTAAGCACGCAAAAATGGATGTGGTCTGTTAATACAAATAACAACAAGTTAATATCTAAGATATGGAGACTATAAATGTAAAATAAAGAAGAAAAACAACGTTTACCAACAGTAAAAAGTAAACAATTATTCCTTACATACATAACTCAAATATATATTACCTACATCCACTAAACAAATTAAAAAAGAAAATAACTACTAATATTAATATTAAAATAAGACACCATTGGAAAATCATACAATACTTGAATTTCCAACAAAATAAAATCATAAATATGTCCAAGTCCTCTTTTACTCATATTTGAACAACACGTTCACCGTCTCTTTTCCTCATGAAAATATTGCCATCTTTCGTCCACAGACGAGCTATCTTTAATTGTTTATTCTTCTCCCTAGCAATTGCAAACAGTTTCCTATTGTTTGGAGTTAGTGATTCGTTAATATAAATCCTACTTTCAGTAGAATAACCAAGGTCACAAGCTTTTAGGTTACAAAACACCTTCCTTTCGTCTAAAAATTGTTGCTTATCAACAGGCGTCACAAATTTAGCTATGATAGCCGAGGTTCATTAGGGTTATTTGGCTTTCGTTTAAGTCTGAGCAACATCTATCATAGAAGAATGCCATTCCTCAAAGTTTAAACGCTTAGCAAGAACCGTTATGGTAATGTAAATATTTTCTACATTCGACTTAGGAATGCCATGAATAATCAGACTATTTTTATGGGAATATTGTTTTAAGTCCTCTTTTTCACCCTTTAAATTATTAATATTAGTTTTAAGCACTTTATTTTCTAATTTAAGATTCTCCACTTCTTCAGTATATTTATTAAAATTGGCTTCCAATTTAGAAAATGTACCATTTAACTCACTTATAATCTCATGATATATGTGACTTAATTAGATCCTTCTGATCAGAGTATATTTCTGTGTTCTTGTATTTATTAAAAATGTACCATTTAACACTTATAATCTCATGATATATGTGACTTAATTAGATCCTTCTGATCAGAGTATATTTCTGTGTTCTTGTATTTATTAAAAATGTACCATTTAACTCACTTATAATCTCATGATATATGTGACTTAATTAGATCCTTCTGTTCAGAGTATATTTCTGTGTTCTTGTATTTATTAAAAATGTACCATTTAACTCACTTATAATCTCATGATATATGTGACTTAATTAGATCCTTCTGTTCAGAGTATATTTCTGTGTTCTTGTATTTATTAAAAATCTACCATTTAACTCACTTATAATCTCATGATATATGTGACTTAATTAGATCCTTCTGTTCAGAGTATATTTCTGTGTTCTTGTATTTATTAAAAATGTACCATTTAACTCACTTATAATCTCATGACATACATCAATTGACTTAATTAGATCCTTCTGTTCAGAGTATATTTCTGTGTTCTTGTATTTATTAAAAATCTACCATTTAACTCACTTATAATCTCATGATATATGTGACTTAATTAGATCCTTCTGTTCAGAGTATATTATTTCTGTGTTCTTGTATTTTTTTGTTCGTGTCAAAAGAAGCATTCAGTAACTGATGTTAATTTAGTGTCCAACGATGACATTGTAGGCTCGCCAGTATCTGTAGGCGTCTTACCGCCAGACCTGTGCTTACGTTGTTCGCCATTACCGGTTCAGCTGATAAACGTTGTGCTGCATACGACTCTACAAAACTTGACAATGTCACTGGTATTGCACTAAATAACCACTATTAAAACTAAACAGACAATAAAACACTTATTATAAATTCAAATTAAATGAATTTTACTCTAAAACTGTGATAATACCAGGTAACGTAATTATAAAATACGGAGCCGATGTAACAACGTGATCTCAGCCACTCATCCCCACTCCTCCTCATTTATTTGCTCACTAACTTCTTTGTAATTATTCATCAGGGCAGAAATGTGCTCTTTTTAATCATTAACATTTAAATTGTCACATCCACAGTCTGTCAATGTATCTTTGACACTTTGCACTGCTTCACTTGACGCAATAGGTAGTTGTTGGGTTAGCCGGCACTTATTACACATAACATTTTTACCGACTTTGTGGAGATACTCATGTTCATTTTCAATGATTCCAACACTCACACTGTGGTACCAGAGTTTGCACTTTCATTCACATAATATAGGTAACAAATTCTTGGAAACATTTTTCCAACACGTTCCGCACTTGTGTCTTCTGCTTGGCGCCATCTTCTTGATAGTTCGACACCAGTAATGGTGACACAGTGTTGTCCATGGCAGGTTGTCTGCAAGTCAGCACGGTGAAGATCAATCAAATACACTGTCAAAATGAATAACAGTTAAAATAACAAATATTTGGACATTTAGTTACTGTAACTTTAAAGTACTCTACTGTCCATAACTACTATTGTAACTCCATACCAATACAGTAGGACATACATTGTTAAAGAAATATTTATAGCTTGTTTTTACTTTTGTTAAATTGTTAACAAAACATGAAGAAAATACACTACAATATCTTTATAAAAATAATTGTTGTTGTTTTATGTTTACCATACATTCCTTATAGTTTGACAATCGATACTTCAACACACCCGTAGTCACAAAGTGTTGAACTATTGAGGGTTTACTGTATTTTAGTACTATAACATAATAACACACAAACAATAATTAGCCTCCAAACGTAAACGTACAATCCAATTATTTCACTGAAAGGGATGAAACAATTCACGGAATACCTTGAGGCAATTCAATCAATTCTTTGAAGCATTTGGAACACAACAATGTTGATATTCCCTTCTTATCGGTTGACTCTGTTTAATATGCTATCTTTTTATATCACACTTTATTTTTCATACTGTATTATATTTAATTGTAAATGAATCCCAAGTAACCTGTTAAATGTGTAATGTAAATTATACATATATATAATGTATAATGTTATTTATATTTTAATAATAAAGAATGAATTATAATGACATAAAATATGATAGCAATGTACTTACAGGTAATGCAATTTTGTGTTTGTTATAGACACTAACATAAGGTTCTTTGAAACCTGAAATTTGTCCGTTATCTTGTATTTGAAGAAAGTTTGCAAATATTGTTGGCTGAAAGTTGCGCAGTTTGTGAGAAATTACATCTCCAATACCGGCTGATACCACCACGACTGGCACTTGGTATTGAGAAAGTAATGAGAACATCTCTTCCCAGCCATCTCTAAAAGGAAAGGCTTTGATAATATTACTGCCTACAACTAGCGAATAAAATGATGATACCATGTCCAAGAGAAATGCGTTAAGTCTGTATGAAAGAGTTATCAAGAAATGATTGACTCATATCAAAATATTAGTATATTAGGAGAGATAGGACATCGGCAAACTTACATAAGAAGATAAGTCCACTAACACCTTACAGCAGTAAACAAATACAGGAGCAACAAATTGTTCACAAATCTTCAGTGCCATTTTCATTACTGACCTGATGAAAGTGTCGGTGGCACTGAAAATTTGTGAAGAATGTGTTGTTCCTGTATTTGTTTACTGCTGTAAGGTGTGAGTGGACTTGTCTTCTTAGGTAAGTTTGCTGATATCCTACCTCTCCTAATATACTAATTCCTGGCCTAGTTCCCTTTAACCTAACATATCAAGATATGAGATTGTTGGCTCTTAGAGTGACTTACTTAAATGAAATGACATTTTCTTGTCATCGATTTTGAGTAACAATAGTTTGGAGACTTGGTTCATTATTTAACTAAGTATTAATAGTAAAATAAAAGATGTAACATACATTAACCATATAAATATGTATTTTACATTCTGTACATGATTCTATATGTTTGAGCATGTAATGAAAGCTAAGGGTTAAGATATAAAGTAAAGGGTAACAGTTAGAGCCTTAAATGGAAGAGTACTCTGACTTCATCACAAACCCTGCACAGCTCTTGGTGGCTTGCAAACAGATCTTCCCTCAAACCTACTTTACAACAAAAACAATGCAAACTGTTTCAACTACCCATCTTACTCAATCAAGATTAATATCCCATTTATACATGACACTAACGGTTGGAACAGTACATTTATACATGTTTAAGATCCCTTTCTGCAAGAAAACTTGTTTTCTTCCAGATTGTTGAGACAGATACATATTTATTTTCAGATAAATATTTGAGTTGAATGTGTGTTGTTCAATATTCTAGTTTCATCCAATGTACATTGATATTAAAACTTCTTTTTATTTTAACCCCCACCCCCTCTCCTACTGAAATTCAACAAAGTGATAGCAAACAGTTCAGGTTGCCAGCTACTATCAATAAATTAAATTAAAATATATTAATGTAATGATTATAAACAAATTTCTAATATCGTACCATATTTATTTTATCATAGAAACCCACTAATTTTTTGTGAATGACAATATAATATTCATTATCATCTGAAAGCCTTTTCCAACAAGTCTTAAGAAAGAGCTTTTTATAGGAGCATCTCTTACACAATTTTTAAGGTTGAGCATTAAGTTCTTAAGCCAACTAGAATTTGGTTTGTGGCAAGCAGAGCACTGTTATCACAGCAGCCAAAGGAAAGAGGGTAACGCTTCCTTTCATTTCCCTACCACTAACTGTTGCCTCACTACAGGAACTGGAGTTGAGCTAAAGTAGTGGGCGAGCTTTAGCTCTCTACAAGTGCCTTCACCTTGATAACAAGACAACTGGCTGGTGTTGTCTTCTAGCTCTCTACACTTATGGCTATTAGATTCTAATCATTCCCCAATCTTTGAAACCCTATTGAATCTTTCTAATCGCACCACCTAATGAAGCTTGCTACATTTTACCATTTTATTTTTATTAATTGTTGATGATAGAAAACATATTCAAATTAAAATAACTAATTTCAAATAATTGTACTTGATTTATCATCTAGTAAGACAGATTAATTATACTTCATTTATCATGTGTTTTTTGAAACAGCTGTTTAAACAATTAATGTATTTTTTTTAGTTATGCCCATACAAACATTACACTCTTACTTGTGTGAGTACATATGGCGGCATGATGCAAGGGATGTATTTGCAAAAGTACTGTGCAAAATCATTGAGTATTGGCCTTTATGCATAAGTTAAACAGGTTAAATCAATACAATTTATAAATGTTCAGTCACTGAAAAACATAACATAGATAGAGTACACAAATTTTAAACAATTAATATTCTCCCCACGCAAAACTATTTTTATATGTGTGTGTGTGCGTGCGCGCGCGTGCGTGCACGTGTGCGTATGCGTGTGTGTGTGTGTGAAGGAGTTGGTCAAATGTAAGCCTAGTTAACCCATTGCAGATCACTAGTTTGCTCATTAGCACTGTGCGGGTCCACTAGAACACTTACGATGTGAGCTCGTCCTTACAACCTATACTTTGTTTTGTTAATAAAAGTTTTTAATTTCATCTGCTGGATGTAGTAAGCATGTTCTTCGACAATCTAAAGAAGTTAACAACATCCTCATTTTACCCCGGGTTTGCCTAGTGCTGTTTTACTACATGTTTTACGTAATGCTCACTAGGTAGGATAAGGCTATGCATTAGCAACCATAGTTTCAATAGATATGCTGTTCATTTAGTTACAGGATCAAGAGTTTTTGTGTACTTATGATGGAGTGATTTAGTTTGGAGTGCAAAATGGAAAATTTATGTTCATCTGAGTTGGATTGATTTTTATAGGAAATATTTTTACATTTATTTATAATACATAAGATTAATTATTTTTATATAATAATCTAATTTTAACTGTAGTTAATTTAAAATTAAAATATGAATATATTGACAAATTAAATTGTATAAATCTATAAAACATAAGCTACTTTCAGTTATACGGATTATTCATTGTTTTCGATCAAACAGGGCTGCTCTGCTGTCGATGCCGCAACTAAGGCTGGGGCAGTCAACTAATTTGTATCCACTGTGCCACACCGTGTTAAACTCTATGATCCAGAATGGGTTAACAAAACATGTACAACTAAAAAAAACTTATTTGCACTTTAAAAAATTAACTTATGCCTTTTAGAGGGGGTCTTTCCTGACAAACTTTAAATTTCTAGAATTGTCCAATTTTCAAAAAGGGTCCAAAGAACAAACCGGAAAGTTATCGCCCAATTTCAATCATTCTAACTATCTCTAAATTGTTTGAACTATTGATCTTTGATCAATTAAGTTCTTTTTTTTTTTTTTTAAGAAAAAAATCTGTTAATACTTAAATGGAAACATCGGTCATTTTGACCGTTTTGCAATTTTGTCGGGTTGTGGTGGCTAGACCATTTGACCTTGGGGGCTGGCCGTCTCAATAGCTTTCCCCACTCTACCCTACTACCCCGCCCACTAACTATTGTTCAGTTTCACCAGCGCATTTCTTCTGTGCAGACGTTTGTTTCTCTTGCCGCCGGTCAAATTTACCGTGTGTTTCTATTAGCGTATTTTTGTCATCTGTCAGAACTACCGTATGTTTCTTTTACCGTCGGACCTCTGTATATAGTGAACTTGTATTTACAGCTAAGTTGAGTATTTTATTATTGTTTTGTTGATAGATTATATGTAAATATTTGTATAGACTTTGTACTTATTTTTTTAGTGTTTTATGTATATATAATAAAATGAGTAAACCCAGTACTAGTCGGGGCATCATATGTGAAAAAAACAATGATTATAGTGATCAGATTCGAAATATGCTAGATATAGAGTCTGCTGAGGAAGAATCAGAAGATAATAGCGTTGACGATTCGGACGCAGATCCTGATTTCATCTTATCAAATGAAGAAGGAGGTGAAACTGACAGCGAACCAGATGAAGAAGACGATGAAATGTTCATAGAACGTGATAATAATGAAGAATTACCTATTGAAAATATGGTCGGTAGCGTAGTTGGTTCAATCCCAGCTTCATGTGCTAAAGGTTGTCAGTTCGATCCCAATCAGTCATAATACATTTTGAGAAGGATCAGCTGATAACCACCGGCTGTTCATTTGTCATTGGGCTATTAATTAATGACACTTTCTAAGGAATAGTCGGCCTTAGTTTGTAACAATGACTACATTCGCTCATCAACACACATCACACTCATTCGAAATCCATATTCGCCCATATCTTGACGATCGGCGTCTTATGAATAAATAAAAATAAATAAATGGTATGTGAAGATGAAGCCCTTCCACAAATTTTCTTCGAACGAATGAAGAAGAAGGAAGTCGGACCTCCAAATATATGGAACAGTGCACCTCCATCAGCAAATGTGAGATCACCTGCGTGTAATATAATAAGAACAGGGTTACCTGGGTTACGAGGCCCTGCCAGACTATTAGGTAATAAACCTAGTCGAGAAGAAGTGTGGAAACTTTTTTTCGATGAGGACATTATTTCCAAGATTGTGATAAACTCAAATATAAAGTTGAACAGTGTAAGACAAAGTGTTGGTGGCAACAAACCAAACTATAGAGACACGGACTCTGTAGAAATAAACGCTTTGATAGGACTTCTATTAGTATCATCAGTACTGAAATCGAACCATGAACAGATGTACTCTTCGTTTGCTAAGGATGAGTTTTCCAGGCCAATTTTCCGCTGCACAATGTCGGTAAAAAGATATCAGATTCTTTTAGAATGTCTGAGATTTGACGATTCACAAACTCGAAGACAAAGAAAAGAAACAGACAAAGCCGCCCCAATATCGGAAATATTTTATAAATTCATTTCCAACAGTCAGTCTGCATATTGTACCTCAGGATATGTAACCATTGACGAGATGCTTGTTCCATTTCGTGGGCGTTGTGGATTTAGGGTATTCATGAGTAGTAGGGATTTGCCGATCCTGGCCCAGTATTATCCACCCTAAATTTTAGATTGATAATGCTTTGATGTGCTTAGATTGATAATTTTACATTTTGCTCGGATTGATAATGTTTCATGGTTGATAATTTTGTGTTTGCCGTTCCTGGCGCAGTGCTAGGCGTGAATTGAAAGTTGTGTTTTAGTTTTGGTGCGCGGTGAATGGGTTCGAGTGTCGCGCGGTGAATCCGGCCAGAACGCCGGTCGAGATTTCTGCAGTGGCATCGTTTCGCGGAGCGCTGTGTAGGCAGTCCCGGCGGTGCGGTGTTTGTGGAACATTATAAGTGATTCGATCGCGGCACCCATTCCCCGCTGGGTTGTTTGACACGATAACATTCGCGCGGTTGTTTGCGTGAGATTTCGGTGGTGGATGCGGCTGCTCCGTCACTTGGCTGTCATCTTCCCTCGTCCTCTCATCTCATCCGTCATCTTCCCTCATCACCTTACTACAATAATTTCACATCTTCCACAATACTCCAAAAAGTCTTCCCTTAACGTTCGCGTATCGTTCATGTAACGTTCAAGTATCGTTCAGGTGACGTTTACGTGTCGTTTAGGTTTCATTTACGTATCGTTCAGGTGACGTTTATCTTCCCTCGTCGTCTGCCCTCTTCCACCCCAAAATACGATCAATTTTCAGGGCGGTCAGAGGAGACAGCTAACTCCGTGCAAATGGCTACTTATAAGACTAATGTCAACTCAACAGCACTTCTGAGTGCTAACTATATGGATGTGGTGCAGCAACAACATTCATCGTCGTCTTTCCCCTTCGTTCAGGTGACGTTTATGTTGATGTACACAAATACGGCCACACTTTCAAACTGCGGTTTCGTATCCCAGTACAGTGGAGGGGGCAAATTTGAAGCACTAGGTACGCTCGGTCATCTTGGTCTCGGCTTTTTCAACCACCTTCAGTATCTGATGTATAAAGGTGGATTTGAAATCACATTCACGCGTTCCGAAGACAACGACGCTCTGTATCATTGGAAAGGTTCAGAAGCAACCGATGTTGAACCTGACGATGGAAAGGTAAAAATTACATCGTTTGTTCTACGCATCAGTCCGGCCGGTAAAATATTTTCACTGAGCAAGATGCAGTCAATAGTTTTCCTAACTTGATTTCTCACTTCTACGATGTGACCTTTTGTTATGAACGATCCCATGACGTGTTTGTAAATAATTGCAGTGGTACTTGTAGTTGGTCACAAACAAATGTCTACTGAAAATATTACGAATGCGTATTTCATTACACATTATTTTACGAATAAGAAGTTAGGAATCGGTATGTTACAAGTGTCAAAGCAAGTTGCGGTCAGTAGTTTGCCTAAAATAAAATCTCACTCATACGACGTGAATTCTCGTGCTAGGAACGAACCCATGATCACGTCTCTTTAATTATATGTAGCGGTACTCGGAGTCAGTATCCTAAAAATGTCAGAACAAGTTGCGTTCAGTAATTTTCCTAGACTGAAATTTCACTTCTGCGTTGTGACTTTGTAATACGAACGAACCCATGATCAATTGCGTGTCTGTACATAATCGTAATGTACACAAATTTCAGACTACCTTAATTAATAATCACCACAACTTTAGTTTGATTAACCAACATTGTCAGAAAGCTTTTTTGTAATAATAAGCTAATTTTACTTATTTTCCAATACTTTAGGAATAATTGAGTGTTACTTGTATATTGCAAAAAGAGGGGACATATTCAAACGGTGGTAAGTTTTAAAATTTACTACATCACCGATAGACAGAATATTTTAAAACATCTATAAATTAGTCATATTTGGTGACGTTTTTAGGTTATGTATTATACTACGTGGTTTGGATTCTATGTAAACTTTAGAATCTAATAGAATAATGTTATTAATATTTATTGATGTAACAACCATTAAGTGATGATTGTGTGATTAAACACAAAAAACTATTGAGGATTGCAAACTAGAAACTAACAAGAGAATAATGGATTCAATTAATAAACAAAACAATGAGATATAATACAGAGTTTATTAGTAAGTAGTAACGTGTGTTTTACAAATAAAGTACAAGCAGAATAAAGATCATATACATTAATCTCTCTATGTTAAATAAAAAATAGAATTACAAATACAAACGGTAAGAATAAATAGACAGAAATTATAAATACATAATAATACAACAAGTGTGGCAAATAGATATTTTATACACTACCTAAACACAATAACGGTGGTCAGTTATCCAAACGTTTTAAACATTCTTTGCAATTTACATTTATGTTTATAGATTTCATTGTTAATAATCCCTTATTAAAGTATTGGTTCACAAGATTTGTACATAAAACAATTTAAAGAATAAAATAAACAATGAAAGCGTAAATGGATATACATTTCAAACACATATCAAGACAAACAAATAAATAATGAGAAATAAAACACAAAAGAAGTAAATATGTTACAATCTCATTTGTTTTCTGTGGGTATATCTTCTTGCTTTGTGGATTGTACACTGGTACTTCCCCATACCCTCCGCCGGCTGCGACATGCGAAACAGGGACATTGACTGAGTTTCATCCATGGTTGTACAATTTCCACCATGAAACGTGGCGGCGTATCAACACGTCTGCGACACAAACATGTGGTGATGACATCAGATCGAGGCTCGTTTGACGTCTCGTACCACCGACCACATCTGGTGCATTGCGTGAAGGCTACATTTGGCGGCGGTTTGTCGTTTGGCCCTGCCCATACCTGATAGCTAGGACCGAAGTTAAATCTGTCTGCTATCTGCGGGTGAGTACTGTAATGACAAGAAAAAGCATTAAATAATGTACTGACCGAATTGAAATAATATTCCTTCAAACAATACATATATCTTCTGAGTCTTTGAAGCTAGAATAGATTAGGCAAACTGTCAATGACAAAAAAAGAAATGTAAAGCTAGAATAAATCAACACCAAACAAATACATATATATATTCTGAGTCTTTGAAGTTAGAAAAGACTAGACAAACTGTCAATGACAAGAAAAAAAAGAAATGTAAAGCTAGAATAAATCAACATATCTTCTGAGTCTTTGAAGTTAGAAAAGACTAGGCAAACTGTCAATGACAAAAAAATAGTAAATGTAAAGCTAGAATAAATCACCACCAAACAAATACATATATATATATATTCCGAGTCTTTGAAGCTAGAAAAGACTAGTCAAACTGTCAATGACACAAAAAAAAGTGTAAAGCTAGAATAAATCAACATATCTTCTGAGTCTTTGAAGTTAGAAAAGACTAGGCAAACTGTCAATGACACAAAAAAAAGTGTAAAGCTAGAATAAATCACCACCAAACAAATACATATATATATTCCGAGTCTTTGAAGCTAGAAAAGACTAGGCAAACTGTCAATGACACAAAAAAAAAGAAATGTAAAGCTAGAATAAATCACCACCAAACAAATACATATATATATATATATATATATATATATATATATATATATATATATATATATATATATATATATATATATATATTCCGAGTCTTTGAAGCTAGAAAAGACTAGGCAAACTGTCAATCACAAAAAAAAGAAATGTAAAGCTAGAATAAATCACCACCAAACAAATACATATATATTCTGAGTCTTTGAAGCTAGAAACGACTAGGCAAACTGTCAATGACAAAAATAAAGAAATGTAAAGCTAGAATGAATCAACACCAAACGTACCTTGGAAGTCGCGAATGGTCAGAAGAATCCATAGCAGAAATACGTGGTACGCTGTTGGTCGCATCGTAGTAAACTGCTCTGATCTCCGCTGAACCACCGTCGATAAACATCTTGAGGAGTAATCCTTTCGTACCGCGTATCCAAAGGATACAGATACAGAAGCCATAACTGTTGATCGCATTGCATCGAGTAAGTTATAACCCTCAGCTTCGACCTCAGGTTTGGAATCAGGAACGGTCGTGTGAGGTGCGGTGACAGGAACACTCGTAGCTCGTTTCAATACAGATACGTGTCGCCTGTTCATCCAGGCGGGCGGCTCTGTCGTTTCAGCGGTGACGGACTTGGGTGTCGGCCTGACAGTGTGGCTAGGTTTTGTTGGCACTAGTTGTTCCTCCTCACGTTTGACTACTACATCAGACGTGACATTACCTGATGCAGATGTCGAGGCGGACATGTTTAAACGCTCCTCCAATATTTCCAACCGCCTCCTGAGTTGCCTTACGCCGTTCCCTCTTCTGCGCCGTCGTCGAAATACCCGATTTACCACCGCTCCTCTGTTGGGATCGTACACGGGTGCGGTTCGACTCAACCCTGGTGCCCATGCTGCGACTCTAGCGGATTCGTGGTCGGTGTTATATTGCACATGTTGTGTAGTAGCGTGTTTGGATCGTCTCGGCATCTGCAATTACGAATAATAGTATTATTGTAAGATTCTCTGACATTTTGTTGGTGATAAAGAAATTATAAAAGGTAAAGTATTACACTCACTATTGTCTGGATCCGGAGGGCATGGTCAGTGGACAGAGGCAGCGGAAAACGCAGCGACAACTCTGCTCGATAGCGTAATGTGCCCATGTGTCCTATAGAACTGTAGAAGTTCCTAATCGACAAGGGAATTAATTAGCGTTTTCAAACGGTCGTGTTATGAACCGACTGATGCTGTGAGAGGTTTACTACACTGTCTGACATAACCTCACTTTAGACTTGTGGCCGTCCACTCATGGCTCTGTCTAACGACTGATCGTTCAATTCCCGTTTCTCCCGCAATTCCCTGCCATTTCTCCCTATTTCTCTGCGTTTTTCCCAACAAATCAAACTATAGAGACACGGACTCTGTAGAAATAAACGCTTTGATAGAACTTCTATTAGTATCATCAGTACTGAAATCGAACCATGAACAGATGTACTCTTCGTTTGCTAAGGATGAGTTTTCCAGACCAATTTTCCACTGCACAATGTCGGTAAAAAGATATCAGATTCTTTTAGAATGTCTGAGATTTGAAGATTCACAAACTCGAAGACAAAGAAAAGAAACAGACAAAGCCGCCCCAATATCGGAAATATTTTATAAATTCATTTCCAACAGTCAGTCTGCATATTGTACCTCAGGATATGTAACCATTGACGAGATGCTTGTTCCATTTCGTGGGCGTTGTGGATTTAGGGTGTTCATGAGTAGTAGGGATTTGCCGATCTTGGCCCAGTATTATCCACCCTAAATTTTAGATTGATAATGCTTTGATGTGCTTAGATTGATAATTTCACAGTTTGCTCGGATTGATAATGTTTCATGGTTGATAATTTTGTGTTTGCCGTTCCTGGCGCAGTGCTAGGCGTGAATTGAAAGTTGTGTTTTAGTTTTGGTGCGCGGTGAATGGGTTCGAGTGTCGCGTGGTGAATCCGGCCAGAACGCCGGTCGAGATTTCTGCAGTGGCATCGTTTCGCGGAGCGCTGTGTAGGCAGTCCCGGCGGTGCGGTGTTTGTGGAACATTATAAGTGATTCGATCGCGGCACCCATTCCCCGCTGGGTTGTTTGACACGATAACATTCGCGCGGTTGTTTGCGTGAGATTTCGGTGGTGGATGCGGCTGCTCCGTCACTTGGCTGTCATCTTCCCTCGTCCTCTCATCTCATCCGTCATCTTCCCTCATCACCTTACTACAATAATTTCACATCTTCCACAATACTCCAAAAAGTCTTCCCTTAACGTTCGCGTATCGTTCATGTAACGTTCAAGTATCGTTCAGGTGACGTTTACGTGTCGTTTAGGTTTCATTTACGTATCGTTCAGGTGACGTTTATCTTCCCTCGTCGTCTGCCCTCTTCCACCCCAAAATACGATCAATTTTCAGGGCGGTCAGAGGAGACAGCTAACTCTGTGCAAATGGCTACTTATAAGACTAATGTCAACTCAACAGCACTTCTGAGTGCTAACGATATGGATGTGGTGCAGCAACAACATTCATCGTCGTCTTTCCCCTTCGTTCAGGTGACGTTTATCTTCCCTCGTCCATGTATCGTTCAGGTGACGTTTATCTTCCCTCGTCCACGTATCGTTCAGGTGACGTTTATCTTCCCTCGTCCACGTATCGTTCAGGTGATGTTTACGTGTCGTTTAGGTTTCGTTTACGTGTCTTTCAGGTTTCGTTTACGTGTCGTTCAGGTGACGTTTATCTTCTCTCGTCGTCCTCGTCGTTTCTTCACTCTTCCACTCCAAAATACGACAAATGTTCAGGGTGGTCAGAGGAGACAGCTAACTCCATGCAAATGGCTACTTATAAGACTAATGTCAACTCATCAGCACTTCTGAGTGCTAACGATATGGCTTCGTCGTTTCTTCACTCTTCCACTCCAAAATACGACAACTATTCAGGGTGGTCAGAGGAGACAGCTAACTCCATGCAAATGGCTACTTTTAAGACTAATGTCAACTCATCAGCACTTCTGAGTGCTAACGATATGGCTTCAAAGAAGCAATGTTCTATTTGCAATGCGTTTGTACATGCATCAAATATGTCTCGACATTGTAAGACGAAAAGATGTATTGCAGCTTCCACAGGCTACCAATCAACGGTGCTAGCGCTCGGACCTCTTCCTTCAACCACCACTGTATGTCCTCAGAAGGAAATTTGTCCAGCATGTGGTGTTGACGTTCTGGCTAAAAATATGTCACGACACCGTAAATCGAAACGCTGTTTGAGTATCGCAGTTTCAAATAATCCTAACACTGCAATGCCAGTACTCAACCAGGCATCAAACTATTCGCAAAAGAAACCATGCCCAAAGTGTGGAATTGAAGTGACTGCATCCAACATGTCACGGCATCGTAAATCGAAAAGACGCATCACGACTTCTTCTCTTGAGCAAACGGCTGCAGTTCCAGATAATCAGACTAGCTCAAATTAAAATGATGCTACAAAACAGGCATGTACTATAAGTGACACTGAAGTTTCTATTCGTAATATGCTTAGACACAGCAAATCCAAAAAGTGTAACACTAATACGATGCTACGCAACAGAGTCAAACGTTTTGGAATCAAACCAGCTCTAGAATCGGTAATGTGTTGGGTATGCGAAAAGTCTATTGAAAAACCTAGATATGCCTCACATGTAAAATCGAGGGTTCATAAACGAAGGGCAATGATGCAACCATACTCCACAGAATCGGTATTGTGTGAGGTATGTGAGAAGACTATCGAAAAGTCTAATTTGGTTTCCCATGTAAAATCTGAGGACCACAAACAAAGGAGGATGATGCTACCTTCGAATTTCGTTGTGTCCAATCCAACAATCAAAAGAATAGAGGAACGTTTTGCTCAACGACTTCCAGCCTCAGGTCCTGAAATATCCGAACTTGTTGCAAAATATCCGAAGTCGAAAGTTAATCGCCGGCCTGTAAAACCACTCCAGACATACGATGAAGATTTTGTGAAAAGTAAACGTACGACACCAATCAATCCCAGAGCTTACGATCGCAAGACAAACAAGCGACCAAATAGCCCATTGCTAGCTGATGCTTCCCCAATATCTTCTCCTCCCTCTGACTTTGAGGTAGATTGGTCAGCCCCCATTCCTTCTCCAATCAGCCCTCTACCAGCTTCCCCAGTATCTTCTCCTCCTCCTGGCTTTGAGGTAGATTGGTCAGCCCCCATTCCTTCTCCAATCAGCCCACTACCTGATTCTCCGATTGCTTCTCCTAAGTCAAAGCCCGAAGATCATGATAGTTCTGATCCTGAATCATATTTGAGGGAGGCTGACATAGATAATGTTATAGAATTATTGGGTAACGTAATCTCAGAAGCACGTAGAAATCCAAATTGGAACGAAACTAAATTTAGAGATGCCATATCTGATTTCGATTTGTCATTTTTAGACGATCCTAAAAAGGAAGAAGTCGTGTTTGAACCACCAAAAAGAGTTGTCCATTCGGATTCGAATAAAATTAGAAATATAATAGGATCTCCACCTCATTCACCAGAGTCTACACATAATCAGAGTTGGGATGAAGATGATCTCGATTTCGATTTAACATATTCACCTAAAAAAAATAACAACATTAACGAGGAATCGTCATTGAATATACCAAACAGCCCCGTTTATGGATCTCCACTTCACTTTCCAGACAGTCCCTCATATTCACCACTGAGTCCAACTGATAAAAGAGAAGAAGAAGAAGAAGAAGAAGAAGAAGAAGAAGAAGAAGAAGACGATCTAAGTTCAGATTCAGATTCCGTGTGTACTGTAATTGAGAAACCCAAGTTCAAAAATAAAAACAAACCAGATGATAAACACTATGTAGATGATCCAACGTTGGAAAACTCGCCACAGAACAATGGACAGATTTCCAGAAAGAAACAGATGGAGAAAAAGAAGAAACATTCGAACTACAATCACTGGCCGAGGCTATCCGTGAAAAACAAACCGCTTTCAAGGGACGATTGAAAACCTACACTATTGCTAATCAACTAGCATTCAAAGATGTGTTCCGTTTCTTTAATGCGTATAAACCCCTAGTCATTGAGCTGATTGAAAATGAAATATTGAAAAATAACCTAAAAGCTAACGTTTGGTTTTTCGCTGTTTACAAACGGCCAGCAGATGGCAAGGTTATTGAGCGAACCATGAATTTCAAAACGAAAAATACAGTACTACTGCCCACTTCAGATATATCAGAATATTACGATAGCACAAAGAAAAAAATCATGGTCCAGATGGAGGAATTTCAGGAGAACGGATCGCAATGGACGCTCAACAATATCGAAGGCATGGAAATTAGATTGAACAAATATATCCCCCTGAAGGGAGCTAGCTACATACCACTACCTCCAGCTATTGAAAACCGGAAAGCTGTTATCAATGTGGAAAATAATGATCAAAAGTGTTTCTTGTGGAGCATTTTAGCCGCACTTTACCCAGCAAAAAACATTCTCAACGGGTGAGCAAGTATAAAGCACATGAACATGAATTTGACGAATATCTTAAAGGTATTGATTTCCCGGTACAGACTTCCAAAGTTCCGACATTTGAGGAACGTTCCAGTATTTCAATTAACATATATGCTTATGACGAAAAGTTTATAATCTATCCTCTCCTAGTTACAAATGAAGAAAAAGTACAACACGTAGATTTGTTGTATATGAAGAATGAAAAGCAAGCTCATTACTGTTAAATAAAGAATCTGGAAAAATTAATGAATTCACAAGTGACAAAAAATGGACATAGAATCTGGCTGTGCAGACGGTGTCTTCAGCATTTCGGAAGAGAGGATTTGTTAGATAAACATAAATTGGACTGTGGGAACCACAAAGCTTTGAGAGTTGAGTTGCCAGATGAAGGTGCTTTCATCAAATTCAGACAATACAACTGCTCGATGAGAGTCCCGTTTGTATTCTACGCTGATTTCGAATGTTGTTTGATTCCAATAAAAGAAGCACAAAAGGAGAAGGATCCAACCGAAGGAATCACAGAACCCTATACCCTGCGATATCAAAAACATCGACCAATAAGTTTCTGTTTGTATGGAACACACGACAGAGGTATTTATAAACCACCAGTTAGTTATTTCGGCGAGGATGCAGCTTCCAAATTTGTAGATACATTAATATGTGAATCGGAGGAAATCTTTAAACGCTACAACAGTGAGAATGCGGTTCCAATGTTACCACTGACTGATCTTGAATTGAGAGGTTGAAATCACCAACAGATGTCGCATATGTAGAAGAGTATTAGAAGATGACCGCGTGATGGATCATGATCATATAACCGGTAAATTCAGAGGTGTTGCCCATAACAAATGTAATTTGAATTATAGAGTGCCTAATTTCATACCCGTCTTCATTCACAACTTGGCTGGTTATGATATGCACCTATTCATTAAGCAATTCGGAGAGCGTGGTAACACTATCGATATAATACCAAACAACGAAGAGCGGTACATTTCGTTTACTGTGAAGGTGGAAAATGGTATTAAACTACGATTCCTTGATTTTTTCAAATTTATGAGTCTCAGTTTGGACACTCTCGTAAGCAACCTCCCTAAAAGTAAACTAATGCATACTATCAAACACTATGAGCATGAATCTGTAGACCTGCTACTGAGGAAGGGTGTCTATCCATACGATTATATGGATTCGTTGGAAAAGTACAATGAGACATCACTACCGCCAAAATCAGCATTTTATAATAAATTAAATAAGGCCAATATCACAGAGCAAGATTACAAACACGCTTGTATGGTCTGGCATGATCTAGGAGTTAAAGAACTAAAGGAATACACACTGTTATACAACACTACAGATGTACTGCTACTGGCTGATGTCATGGAAAATTTTAGAGATGTGTGTATGGGAATATACAAATTAGATCCGGCATGGTATTTCACAGCACCAGGTCTAGCTTGGAGTGCGATGCTGAAAAGTACAAATGTAAAACTTGACCTATTGTCTGATGTTAATATGCTACTGATGTGGGAAAAAATGGTTCGAGGTGGAATATCTCAATGCTCGAACCGTCACGCTAAAGCTAACAACCCCTATATGAAAGATTATGACTCAACCCTTCCATGCACATATCTAACCTATCTAGATATGAACAATCTTTACGGTCATGCGATGAGTCAGCCGATGCCGATAAAAGACTTTCGCTGGGTGAAAGATGGAGCTGACATTGGTGCAGATATAGAGTATTTCGATGTTACAAAAATTAACGATGATGATACAATCGGTTATATACTTGAAGTTGACTTGGTGTACCCTGAAAACCTACACGATCAACATTCTGATCTCCCCCTAGCTCCTGAGCGAATGTGTCCACCAGGGTCTAAAGAAGCAAAATTACTAACCACTCTATACAACAAAGAAAGATATGTTTTACACTATCGTAATTTAAAACTCTATTTATCATTGGGTATGCAGGTCACGAAGATCCACAGAATAATAAGTTTCGTACAGTCAAAATTTCTCAAAAAATATATCAACTTAAACACGAAGTATCGCATAAAAGCCCAAAACGACTTTGAGAAGGATTTCTATAAACTGATGAATAATGCAGTATTCGGAAAGACTATGGAAAATATTCGGAACCGTGTAGACATTCGTCTCGTTTCAAAATGTGATCAGCTTGAGAAATTGATTGCCAAACCTAATTTCGCGAGCCGGACGATTTTCTGTGAAAACTTAGCTGCGGTTCATATGGCTAAAGTAAAAACGAAATTTAACAAACCCATATATGTAGGTGCGTGTGTTCTCGACGTATCAAAGTTGATGATGTACAAATTCCATTATAATGTAATGAAAAAAACGTTACGGCGATAAAATATCATTGCAATATACAGACACAGATTCTCTTACGTACAAGATAGAAACAAGTGATTTTTATCAGGACATGCAAAGTATGATTAAATATTTTGACACTAGTGATTATGCAGAAAACAATCCGTACGGTATGCCCCGAGTTAACAAAAAAATATTGGGCAAAATGAAAGACGAACTAAAGGGTTCTATCATGCGAGAATTCGTCGGGCTTAGATCCAAAATGTATGCGTATCAATTAGAAGACGAAGAAAAGAATGACGAAAAAAATAAACTAGATAAACTGAAAACCTCCAAACGATCTAAAGGGGTTAAAAAGTCTGTTGTGAAAAATGAGATATCATTTACAGACTACAAAGAGTGTCTGTTCAAAGGGAAAACTAAATACGCATCTATGAACATGATACGTAGTTCTAGGCATGAACTATTCAGTGTTGAGCTATTCAAAATATCACTGAGTAGTAAAGATGACAAACGCTACATATTAGAAGATGGGATCAAATCACTACCCTGGGGACATTATAAAATACTCCACTTATAAGTACCCATCTGGAATGGATATCAAAGTGTATGTTAAAGACTACTTCGACAACGACCTGATACCGAGACCACTACGCTGTTTAATTGTTGGCCCGTCCGGTAGTGGGAAAACGAATCTTTTGCTGAACTTTATTTACGACAGCCAAGGGTTGACATTTAAGAACTTGTACGTGTTCAGTAGATCAATCGATCAGACTGCGTACTCTAACCTTCGTGACATGTACGCCCAAGTTGGGGTGAAGTTAGGGAAACAGATAGCGTTTTTTTATACAAGCTGCGAAGACCTTATCTCAGTTGATGAATGTGAACCAAATTCGTTGGTGGTTTTCGACGACTGCCTTCTTGAAAAACAAACCCCAATAAAAGAATACTTTATTCGAGGTCGACATAAACTCATATCCTGTGTGTATCTCAGCCAGAGCTATGGGCACGTGGATATGCAAGTAATCCGTAACAATGTCAATCTACTTTGCGTGTTCAATCAGAATAAGCACTACAACAAGCGAATATATGAAGACTTTGTCGGCTCAGATATGTCGTACATCCAATTTGAATCTATGTATATTTTTCCCAGCCGTACCACGGGGCTACAAAATATCAGAAACGCCGCTCCAGAGATATTATGCTCCGTTAGATAGTGCCCTGCGAAAAATACAGCAAATCACTGTTACAATCGTGGATCAAGACAATCGCCTGATCTTGAACCCATCTGTAAATAACATTGTTTATCTACACCTACAGAAATTACGGTGGACAAAACTCAACCCCACGCGTAAAACTAGAACATTCAACACTCATATTTTTTCCCCATCAAAATTCACGCCTAGCACTGCGCCAGGCAAACACAAAATTATCAACCATCCGAGCTAACTGTGAAATTATCAATCTAAACACATCAAAGCATATATATATATCGAAATTCAATCTCTGGGCCAGGATCGGACCAAAATTCAATCTCTGGGCCAGGAACGGCAAATCCCTACTACTTTCATGTCCAAAAAACCAAACAAGTATGGAGTGAAGATAATGTGTTTAGCAGATTCGAAGACATCCTATCTCTTCAACGCTTACATTTACACGGGTAAAGACAGCGATGGCGTGGGATTGACACAAGAGGAGAAGAACTGTAGTATACCAACACAGTCACTGATAAGACTTTGTAAGCCTATTGAAAACAGTAATCGGAACGTGACAGCGGACAACTGGTTCTCTTCAATAGAAGGCGTGGAAGAATTACAAAAACGAAAACTTACCTATGTGGAAACCTTACGAAAGGACAAACATGCCATTCCAAGTCAGTTTCTTCCAGATAATAAACGGCCTGCCCATTCTACACTTTATGGATTTAGAAAAAACATGACACTTCTCTCATTTGTGCCAAAAAAAAAACAAAGCAGTTTGCCTTATATCAACAATGCACCATTCTATTGAAACAAACATGGATAAAAAGAAGCCAGAGATGATTTGTTTTTATAACAGCACTAAGTGTGGCGTGGACCTTCTGGATATGAAGTGTGCTGTTTATTCTTCAAGTAAAAGAACACGGCGATGGCCGCTAGCTATTTTCTATAGACTTTTAAACATAGGTAGTGTAAACGCTTTTATTGTTTACATGAGCTACACAGGAACAATGATGACCACAAGATCTGAATTCATCAAGAGTCTCACCCATGAACTAATTGTCCCTCACCTGCAGAGAAGGCTTGCTGACATCTCTAATCTTCCACGGGACCTGAAAACAGACATCCAGAGGATCTTGGGAAACGAACATCCTCAAGCTGCAGCAGGAGTGCCTGACGACAGACTGCAAAAACGCAAGACCTGTGAAGTGCCCACCTGGGAGCGATCGCAAGACTCAAAACAAATGTATCAAATGTACCCACGCTATATGTGGCCAGTGTATGCGAAGAGTATGTATCAATTGTGCCCAAGAAATTGTCTAGAGACAAAACCTTCATTTTTAAGGCAAGTTTATACCTATAATTTGTAATTTTTCTATTATTATTGGCTTATTATTATAGAACAATTTACGACAAAAATGTACCTTCACTTCTAAGGCAAGTTTATACCTATAATATGTATTTTTTTCTACTATTTTTGGATCATTATTAAACAACAATTTACTAAAAAAAGTGTGTATAATTTTTTATACCTATTTATATTTGCTTATTTCAATAAACATAGAAAAAAAAACAATGTATTACAAAAATCGATAAAATTGACCGATGTTTCTATTTGCGTTTTACAAATCATGTTTCCATTTAAGTGTTAAGCCTATCTCAGTTTGGATTTAGAAGGGGTAAATCCACAACTGAGGCTATAGGTAAGTTTATGAATGAAGTCCTGACAGCCTTTGAAAACAAAGTCTTTGCTCAAGCTACTCTGTGTGACTTGAGCAAGGCTTTTGATTGTGTAAATCATTCAGACCTCTTAAATAAACTTAACTACTATGGAGTCCGGGAAAAACAGCTAAATTTTTTCAGATCATATCTTGGCAAGCGGAAGCAAAAGATTTTAGTGAATGGTGATTGGTCAGAGGAGTTAAGGTCAAGCAGGGATCGGTGTTGGGCCCTCTACTTTCTTTTATTTTTACTAATGACCTACTTAATTCTATCAAGTATAAAACATTTTTATATGCAGATGAAACCACAGTTTTTAATTTCCGCTCAAACTTTAATGAACTTCAAATTTTAGCTCAAAACTCATTAGCTAAAGCATCTGATTGGTTTAAAAAAATGGATTTCTTTTGAATGATGATAAAACCCAAAATATAATTTTTACATTAAAACATACAGAATCTAACATTCTTTCAGATAACTACAAAAATCAAGAAAATTCTTAAGTATTCATACAGATAAAAACTTAAATTGGGGAGCCCACATTGAAGAAATTAGCTCAAAATTATCCAGAGTAATTTTTGTATTGAAAAGCTTACTAATTGTATTGACAACAATTATATAAGATCTGCACATTTTGCTTATTTTTCAATAATTCCTCAGGTATGGTTTAATCTTTTATGGAAATAGCAGTAGGATTGTTGAGATTTTAATTTTCAAAAAAAGAAATAAGAGTCTTGTGTGGTGCTGAATCTTTAGATCACTGTAAACCACTAATTTTAACTTTAGACATACAAACCATCATTAATTTATACATCTCTGATATAATTTTATATTTTTTAAAAAACCCTAAAGTTATTAAGTATGTAAGTCATAGCTATAGTACAAGGAATAAAACTGGTGGGCTTTATAGGCTTGACTAAACTATTAATAGACATTATATCATATCACTGAAAACCCACAATAAATCTTGTGTCAATTAATAAATATGATCAAAATGTGTTTTACCATAAATTTTTACAA